>JAHKKF010525275.1:18662-31286 GCA_019740295.1 Labeo calbasu | reverse complement strand
AAGCAAAAATTATTGTCTTGTTTTCAGATAAAACAAGTCAAAATTAAGTGAGTTTTTGCTTTAAACAAGCAAAATAATCTGCCAGTGGGGTAAGCAAAATAATCTTGTTTTCTGCTTGAAATACGATTATTTTGCTTACCCCATTGGCAGATTATTTTGCTTGTTCAAAGCAAAAACTCACTTAAATTTTTTCTGAAAACAAGACAATAATTTTTGCTTGTCTAGAAAATCCTTTTTGATTTAAGAATTTTAGATATTTTGGCTGGAAACAAGACAAAAAATCTAAGTAAGAAAAGCATTTTTTGCAGTGTACTAACCCACAACTGCGAGTTATAAAGTCAGAATTGTGAGATATAAACGTGCAGTTCTGACTTTTTCTCGGAATTGCGTGATTAAAAACTAATATTTGATTTATGAAGTCCGAATCGCGAGATGTAAACTTGCAATGATGCTTTTTTCTGAATTGTATGATACAAACCTACAACTGCAAGTTATAAAGTCAGAATTGTGAGATATAAACTTGCAATGACGCTTTTTTTCTGAAATGTGTGATACAAACCCACAACTGCGAGTTATAAAGTCAGAATTGCAAGATATGAACTCGCAATAGCGTTATTCTCTGAATTACATGATATAAACTCACAGTTGTGAGTTATAAAGTCAGAAGTGTGAGCTGTAAACTCGCAATGATGTTTTTTTTTTTTTTTTTTCTCTGAATTGCATGATACAAACACATTTTCGAGTTATAAAGTTGAATATGTTGAATATTTTGTCAAATTCCTAACACTGAACTTGCGGAAGCAAATTTTTAAAGGGAAATAAAAACTGGCCGTTTGCTAAATATCATAGGTCGTATTTTTGAACAGACTGAATATTTTGGATGTTAGGATGTAAGTTTGAAAGGTGAATATAGATTGCTGAATAATGAAATTTTGTCTGAAATATTTTGAATTGAAATATTCACAGCCTAAATATAGTCATGCTGAATCTCAGCCCTGAAAGTATAATGCATTAAAATGCTAGCACTGTTAATGCTATACTTTTTTTTACCAATTAGTGCAGTTTAACATTCCTTTTTTAAGACATTTGTCATTATTTTACTTCCATAGCAACATATGCTGTTCAACTTTTTTTGAATAATGTCAAGTCAATAACACCAGAAGACTGCTTCTACAAGATAGAGTAAAACCAATTTACATCTATAATATAAATGTAAACTTACACATGTATACTTAACAAAACCACATTACATATTAGATGAACCTTGGATATGTACAAATAGTTACGAATTTGTTTGCTTGTGTTCATAGAGGGATTTTTTTTTATTGTTGTTGTATTTAAAATGCAGTCGTCCATGCATGGATACATGTCATTATCTATACCCAAATGTGCAAAAAACATGTACATGTGTGTATGTTTTATATGCAAATACCTAAAATAAAAAAAGCACAGGTATTTTCAGTGCCTTTCTGCTAAGTTCAGGGTCCACAAACCCTGTTGTGTTATGACTGTTCTCCAATCTGATCATCAACAGCTACATACTGTGGACATCCTTCATAAAGAGGTGCATCTGTTTTTGCCCTCTGAGCGCTTTGCCTCCATTTTATTTCACCAGACGCCTGGCCGACCCCTTAGAAGACATAATTATCATCTGGCACTGTCTGTGTGTATGTACTGTATGAATATGTGTTTGCCTCCAAAAGCCACTAATTGCCACAAACAGCAACATAATACCATCAGTTGTGGACGCGGTGTGAAAAATCCACTCGCGCAGGTTCAGGAACAGCTGTAAGGGGCAGGATAGGCCGAAGCCCGTCTGGTGAATGCAAACGCGGGGTCCAGGTTATTTTTCAGTCTGGCGGCCTGAACCCTGAGCTCAGAGCGATGGACAGATGGTCCATTTGAGACGCCACCAAACTAATCACGCTGTTCCATTAGTGAAAGTGTCTCAGATAAACGGCTGACCATGAGCACGCCCGTGGTCTCTTCTCCTTCCAATTACTCTATTGATGGCCGGTGTTTTGACACAAATTAATTGGGTCACCATGTTGGTGTGAGAGAAAAAACGCCACAGGCAAAGTCATTGTGTGATCATGGAATAGCAAAGCTATTTGCTGAATTTAATTGATTTGAAATGAAATATGCATGTTATTCTGTATATGATTTATGCCATGTAAAATCTCTATAATGCAATATCCTCTCTATATGAAGTTATTTCTAATCTTAATGTAACAGTACCAGCAACCACACACAGAGTAACACTTGTGGTTATTTTATTTTATTACTTACAGAGCATTAATTGTTGTAGATTCAAATTTTGAGAATTGTGTGATTTAATTTCTGCTTATTAATGGGGAACCCTTTTTTAATGCTTTTTTTCCCCAAATATATTCATATTCAAACCTTCTACTCTGAAAAAAAAATAGTTTTAATCTATAACATTTTTGTAATTATAATAGAGATTATATAGCAATTATAATATATAGAGCTATTTATATAGAGATTATAATATAATATAATATAAATAGTTTTTAGCATTTTTAATAATGTAATGCTTAAGAGATTATGCAATATAATATCATATAATATAAATAATTTCTTGTGCAATTGAAATTCTGCTTTAGAATGGATTTAAAATGGAATTTAATGCTTTTTTTTTTCAAATACATTCACATTCAAATTTAAATAACATACTATGAAAGATTCTACAATAATTTTAATTTGTAACTTTTTTTTAATTATGTAATGTTTAATATAATATAATATAATATAATATAATATAATATAATATAATATAATATAATATAATATAATATAATATAATATAATATAATATAATATCTTCTGGTTCAGATTTTTTTTCCATAGAAATATTCTTCTTATTTTTTTCTTTTTTTCAAACACATTCACATTTGAATTTATATCACCGTCTGATCTGAAAAATTCTGCTATGTTTACTATAATTTGTTTTCAGTACTGTCTAATGTGATGATATGGTACATGAACACCAAAAAATTGTCAATATGAACATATATTTTTAATAAGGCAACAAACTTACCAAGAACCTGTTGTGAATTGCAGGAGTTTGCGGATGCGATATTCCACCTGGTGCGAGAGAAATACACAGAGCTGGCCGGCTGCTCCTCACTGCTGCACGCGCGTCACAAAGGCCTGGCGGGCATCGTCATGACCAGAGGTACGGCATCATTTCAATCGGCCTGTGAATTATTTAAGAAGTTCAATAAGGGGAGAGAATATGTCTCTAAGTATCTGTGTGTCCTCTGAGTGTGGAGCTTTGTATGAAATATTTAGTACTTTATCACCTGTGAAAAGCAACAGTCAAAGATGCACATATATCAAAATGGAGTCAAAGAGCAGATGAAGAATAGACTAAAATGATTTACAGGCAATGAAGTCTTGCTTTTTCTTCTTTAGAACAATATTAAAGGAGATGTGTGCAATATTTCCAGATGAAGATTTCCAATCTTTTCCTTATCTTAGATTAAACTATAAGTCATTCATAGGCTGATTCCCCTGAAAGGTGTGAACACTGTGGCATTATCAAAACACTGTTATTAGTTTAAGAATCCAACCATACTGACATAGCAACAGCTCGACCAATGACGTGGGTTTTGGGTCTGACGAATAGGGGGAAGTGTTTGGGAAACCTGTTTATAAACAGTCATCTTTTGCACTTCATTTGATGACTGTAGTGGAAGAACAAAAAATGTTGCTATTCCTGGTTCCATGGTTGCTTTTTCCACCAGATGAAAATCACAATGATCGCTCACTGATGCTTCAGAAAGAAAAATGATGTATTGAGAGGTGGGGGTGAAAACTTTTGGAATTTGAAGATCAGGGTAAATTTACCTTATTTTGTCTTCTGGGAAACATGTAAGTATCTTCTGTAGCTTCTGAAGAGCAGTACTAAATGAAACAAATATGATATTTAGGCAAAATAAGAAAAATGTACACATCTTTCATTCTGTTCAAAAGTTTACACCCCCCGGCTCTTAATGTATCATGTTTCCTTGTGAAGCATCAGCGAGCATTTGAACCTTCTGTAATAGTTGCATATGAGTCCCTCAGTTGTCCTCAGTGTGAAAAGATTAATCTCAATATCATACAGTCATTGTTGGGAAGGGTTCAAATACACAAAAATGCTGAAAAACCAAAGAATTTGTAGAACCTGAAGGATTTTTCTGAAGAACAGCAGACAGTTTAACTGTTCAGAACAAACAAGGGGATCATGAGAAACGATCATTAAACAAAAAACACAGCTGTGGATCATTCAGGTAACAACACAGTATGAACAGTGTTGGGGATAACGCATTACAAATAACATGAGTTACGTAATATTATTACTTTTTCCAAATAACTAGTAAAGTAACTCATACTTTTTAATTGACAAGAAAATATCTGAGTTACTTTTTTCAAATGAGTAACGCCAGTTACTTTCCCCCCATTTATTGAATAAAAGCTCTCCTGTCCCCATGTTGAGAGAAATCGGGAGTAAGATGTTAGTTCTAGAATAAATGTGAACATGCATTAATTCATCTCACTCACAAAAACAGATTCAGTGTCCCTGTTAAATAATACAAATATCCTTTATGCATTTAATCCCATTTTATTAAGCAATGTCTTTGCTGCCGACCTTCGATGATTCAATACTAATACTAAGCAAAAATTACTCAAGATAATCTAACATGTGTTTTTCTTTTTTTATTACTGAAGAGTTTTTTTTCTGCGGTCTACTGTACAGATGTGAATTTATTTTTCTCAAAGTCTGAGGCTTTTGGTGTGAAAATGCTTTTACATTTGCCAAAAATATAACTTTTTATAATAAAAACAAACAAGCAACCCTGCCCGGATTTAAAAAATAATGCAAAAGTAAAGTAGCGCATTACTTTCCATAAAAAGTAACTAAGTGACGTAATTAGTTATTTTTTTAGGGAGTAACTCAATATTGTAATGCATTACTTGTAAAAGTAACTTTCCCCAACACTGAGTATGAATAATCAAGTGTATGTAAAATTTTAAACAGGGTCATTTTTGTAAAGTCGACTATTATTTTCTCTTGTGAACTATATGTAAATATCTTATTCAGGTCAGTACTAAATAAAAAATAACATGCATTTTGTATGATCCCTCTCATTTTGGTAAAATAATGAACCAAATCACTAACTCTAAAGTACAGCAATACTTAAACTCAATACAAAATAAAAATGCAATGCAAAAAATAATAGTGATACTTCCCTTATCTATATTTATCGGTGTGTTGTGGCTAAAATATACAGTATATCCCACAATTATGAATTAAAGCAGCTCAGTTAGTGAGCAGTGACAGGTTGACGTGATGTTTCAGTGTGTTTGTGTGAGACACAGCTGCAGGCTTTCAGGAGTCATTGCAGGATCAGTATCAAGTTTTTCTTTTGAAGACCACAGCTCATCAATTTAGACTTCAGTGAGATCTGACCTAATCCCTGTCCTCGCTGCTCTGTCTCGCTCTCTTTCTCTCCTTCCCGCTCTGTCTGCCTCACAGTAATTGCGGAGCATGTTTATTAAGACTGTTATCTTCAAAGATCCAGACATCGGTGCCCAAGAATTTGTGGCAGGCGAGCAGACACGCAAACTTGACAGAAACACTGGGGGTTCTGTTCACTGCTCTTTGAGCATCTATTGAATCTTTTAGACTGGTACGGGCACCGGTGGAATATTAATGTGGGCCCAACTTTGAACCACGGGACTTGCGCAGAGGGAGTCATAACCTGAGCGAGAGTGCTCCTCACAGGACTCTTATTGGATTATTTCATCCGCTAACGCTAAAGAAACAGACACCGCTTGAATCAGATGGTGTGAATAATCTTATTTCGACCAGGCACGGTACGGATGCTGGGATACCGGGTTTTGAACATCACATGCACAGTTGAAGGGCTGGTAAAAGGGAATCAAATGTGTCTGCTTCTACATTTGGAGAACAGATGTTTGTGTTTAGAGCAATTCGGAAGTGGAAAGACAGATTCCTGTGGTGGAAAATATTAACATATTAATCTCAACCAAGGGTCTGAAAAGTTTTATTCTTAAAATGAGCTTATGTAGTTATGTATACATCAATAGAATACTCCCTATTCAATTCAGAAATCACATTGCTTTTCCTAGATATGCATGTAAATGCAACAATGCAACACTGAATTGTTACAAAAAAAGTACACTGAAAACCCTAATAAGTTGATTCAACTGATTGAGTAAAATCGTTCCCTCGATTCTTTAGTGGGTGTCCTAAAACTTGAATAAGTTCATTCAACTTAGTGTACTTTTGTGTTAAATGAAGTCAAACTTGTAAGTGAAGATGCTGATATCTTGAGAGATCTGTTTTTGTTTCATTTTATAGACAAAATGAAGAGAGAACTGCCTTTTGTAATTATCTACCAATCAGTACATATATTCTCTTGTTGCCAGGCAGAACTGCTTCCACAACCAATCACATTAAATAAAGACCAGAGTGAGCAACACTTGAAATCTTAACATATTTTATATTTACATAGTTTACATATTTTCAAGTTACAAATATGTGTAAACAAGTTACACGAACTTAGGTTTTTATATTTATGGGCCCAAAATTTTAAGTACAAAAAAAAAAAAAAAAAAAAAAAAAATTCCTTAAATTTTAAGTTTAGTCAACATGAAATGTTAAGTTGTGCTACGTGAAAATTTGGATATTTGAGTTGAGTAAACTTAAAATTTTAAGGAAAGTTCAGTGTTGATGATATAAGTGTTCATTCTGACTTAAAATGTTAAATTGTACTAAGGGACTACTTGGATATTTGAGTTGACTAAACTAAACATTTAAGGTGGCATGAAAACTTACTTTTTGAAGTTAATAATTTTTTTTAAGTTGAAAAAAACTTTTTCTTTCTTTTTTTTTTTTTTTTTTTCCTTTACGGTGATGTTCTTTTTCTCCTTTTTTCTTTTGTAGTACACAACAAGGTTATTATAGTTAACTAAAAATGCAAAATGTATTTCCACAACATTTCTCATTTTCATTTAGTTTAACTTGATGCACTAAAATAAAACTAAAACGTAAAATAAAACTAAAACGTAATAATAATAATAATAAAACATTATGTAAATGATAAAAGCACACCACAAAACTACATAAACTTTAACTAAAATTAGAATAAAAATGAAAATGCACAGAAAAACTCATTTAAAAAAATTAATAGTATTTTAATGATACTTTATAATGAACTTTATTTCGGAACATATATTTTGAAACATCGTAATGTGGTCAACAGAAATTTATTACTTTTTTTTCACTATTTGGCAACAAAACAGATTCTATATTCGACAATGATAATATTTATTTAGTGCATTTTTGTAGATAAAGCTCATTCTCTGAGCATATAATTTTATATAAGCATTCCATATTTGCATAAAGGTTTCCATTTTGGTGGGAATTATCTCTTGAACACAGTTTGTAAATGGTGATGATGTGCACCGTTTTGACCTTATTTAATATTCAAACATTTTATCATGCAAGAGCAACTTGTAAAGGATCAATTCATGAGGCTCTTTATTCCTAATGGCATGTAAATGACTTGGTAGACGATGACCTCGGCCATTTGCGTTACCCCTGAAGAAAATAAGTTTAATGCAAATTCATCAATTTTCAGAAATAATCGCTTTCTACATTTTTTTAAAACCAAAATATACTGTCTTTCCTATCCAATCCAGTATGGACTTTCCTAGACCTCCCAAAGCAGAGGATGCATAAAACCCCATCTAATGATTCCTTATGATTTGATGGCCTCATAAAGGAGCTGATGAACTGCATTCTCTCCTTGTTTTGCGAAACAAAACTCATTTAGGAAATGCGGGGGTAATGATGCGTATTAAGCCCATATCAGCATATGGGCTTTCCCCTGACAGACCTCCGCTAGTCTGACCCATGTGCTGATTAATAGTGTCTTGCACAGACAGTGGATGTGTTCACAGTGGAATACTCACTTACCACTTACTGAATACTACACTTTATACACTACTTTCCATGAAGAGTCTGCTCATCTGGTGTCTCATGACAGCAAAGCAGTGGTAAAGGTTAGAGCATCTGCTGTAAACTTGCATCTGTTATATTTTTGTTATATTATAAGAATTCGTGTTGCGTTTTCATAGTTCACACATGCATTTTATTTTATTATTTTTTTTGTCATTGTATTTCATTGCATTTAAAGTGCAAAAACTAAAACTAAGTATTTAAAATATTTGTAGGAGTTATAGAGTGACAACTGATATTTATATGTATTTTATGTAGTCTGCTATTCTGCTGTAAAGATCTCACTGATTTACATTACAAGCTATCAGAATGTAATCTTACTTTTTGGCCAAATAAATCACAAATGCAGTTTTTCTGAAAATTGCTGATGAAATTATATATAAATTCTGGATAAAGCTGATTTTTTCTGCTTGACTACAAGCTTCATATTCTCTGTAATATGATACCCAAGAGAAAAACACATGCAAACTTTTAGATGTTTTTTTAAAATGTTATTTAAAGGTGCGATAAACATATTTAATAAGCCATTCAAGATGCAGATGAGCTTGTTTCTTTATCAATAACAGCATTACATCACTTGCTCACCAGTGGGTCCTCTGCAGTGAATGGGTGCCGGCAGAATGAGAGTCCAGACAGCTGATAAAAACATTGCAATAACAGAGTTTGTACAATGTGCTTAAAGTGCTTGAATTTGACTTTTTGAAATTGAAGGCCTGGAAAACCCTTGAAAATAGTTATATTCCTGAAGAGGTACTTGAAAAAGTGGTTGAATTATTGAAAGACAATGTGTCTATGAAAGAAGAAATCTATGTATGAAAGAAGTGAATCATTCATTTTAAGTAATTCACTAGCAAAAAACAGATCAAATTAAAATAGCCATTCATTTTCAATTTTTTTTTTTTTTTTTTTTTTATTTTATAAAGCACATATTGATGGGTGAAACTGAGCTTTTCGAAACTCTGAATCAGTTAAACCATTGCATCGCAAAATGAATCACTGATTCAATAACTCACTGATTTAGATTGGGACTTCGGATCGCGTATCACAAATCATTTGATTTAGACTGGAACAGGTTTGTGAATAATTTTGCAAATTGGATGATCCAAATAAAATGATTCACTTCGGAGTATAGATCATGAATCATTTGATTCAGTTCCAGACTTCAGAGCGCTCATGGCGAATCATTTGATTTAGATCAGAATGGGTTTGTGAGTCATTACGCGAATTAAATAATTCAAATCAAATAATTTAAAGTTCCGATCTAAATCAAATTATTTGCGATCTGTGCTCCGAGTCCTGATCTGAAATGATGGTTCGTGAAACATTATTCAGATTGGAACTTCGGAGCATGGATCGTGAATCATTTGAGTCAGTTTGGGACTTTGGAGCACTTATGGCAAATCATTTGATTCATATCGGCACTTCGGAGCGCATATCGCGAATCATTTGATGTAGATCGGAACGAGTTTGTGAATCATTTCACAAATTGAATTATTCAAATCAAGTGATTTGAAGTTCCAGTCTAAATCAAATGATTCGAGATCCGCGCTCCAAGTCCTGATCTGAAACAATGGTTCGTGAATCATTCAGATTGGAACTTCGGAGCATGGGTTGTGAATCATTTGATTCAGATCGGGACTTCGGACCACGTATCGTGAATCATTTGATTTTTTTGATCGGAACAGGTGAGTGAATCATTTAACGAATTGAATGACCTAAATCAAATGATTCGCAATTCAAGATCCGTGCTATAAGTCCTGATCTAAAATGATGGTTTGCAAATCATTAAGATCTGAATTTTGGAGCACAGATCGTGAATAATTTGATTTAGTTCGGAACTTCAGTTCGCTTATGATGAATCATTTGTTTCAGATCAGGATTTTGAAGGCAATTTTGCCAATCCTTTTTTTTTTTTTTTTTTTTCAGATTTTGTTTTTCCCAAAACAGTAGGAAGCATCAAACCATTAAGGCAGTACAAGTATAAAAACAAAAAGGAAAAAAAGAAAATATACACAAATCCCTTGAGAAAATTAATTGTGATTTTACTATAATAAAAGTGTAGTATACTTTTTAATACTTTAGTAATAATACTATGCATGTGCTCCACTTTATTTTTGCCATTTTTAATAGTATATTTTTATTTATCTATTTATTTACATTTATTTATTTATTTATTTTATTGCGTTGATAAGTGAGATCTCTGATTGAAGTCCTTGAAAATAAAAAAGGAGTTATTGGAAAGTCCTGGAATTTCATTTTGCACTATCTGTTTGAACCCTGCAAAAATCCACACCACTCCAGTCCATCCATTAGCACCTTATGAAGTGAAAATCTGCATGTTTGTAATAAACCAGTTTCACATTAAGATGTTTTTAACTTGAAATCTTAATGTCTAGTCAAATTATGAGTCCATAATCCATAATAATGCTTTGTCCAGTGAAAAAGTCCATCCGTATTCACATGAAGATGACCAACATATTTGTTTAGAACTGTTTTGGCTTGTAAACGCTGCTTAATCTGTGCATATTTCTCTCCTGATGCAGATAAGATGCCTTTGTTTTTTTTCTGGAGAAAACAATATTATGGATAGAGAACTAGGTTTTGTTTAAATTGTCTTAATGATGGATTTGTTTCTTACAAACTTGCAGCTTTTCACTTCACAAGACAAAAACTGATGGACTGGAGTGATGTGGATTACTTGAGAATTATTGTGATGTTTTTATCAGCTGTTTGGAGACTCATTCTGACGGCACCCATTCACTGCAGAGGATCCATTGGTGAGCAAGTGATGTAATGCTAAATTCTCCAAATTTGTTTCCATGAAGAAACAAACTCAATTTTGGATGGCCTGAGGGTGAGGAAATGTTCAGCAAATGTTTTTTTTTTTTTTTTTAACTATTTTTAAAGACAGTCATTTAAAGCACATATAGTGTGTGCTGCAAGTTGTTCCTATAGTGCAAATCTTGCTTTTGATACTGTGATGTTCTCTTTGCTGTTCTTTACACAGCGGTCTACTAAAGGGTAAAGAGAACGGCAGTCATGTTCGCATGCAGGGTGTTTGCCTTTGTACCCACCTCAGTGGCACAATGTGCTTTCTCAGAGATGTTGATGATTATTGCTCTTCTAAAAGCAGCGGTGCCCACAGGCCTTACCACCCCCTCACACCCAGAGAAGAGCCTTTACAACAATTTCATGCCGTTACAGAGAGAAATTACTACACACTCTCTTTTCGTTCTCTCTGCCATCGCCAGATTGATCTAAACTATCATTAAATGGAACAGCATGGAGAGAACAGGCTGGGAGGGTGAGGTGGTTGGGGCCTTTTAACTTACTTTCTTTCTTTCTTTCTTTTTTTCTTTCTTTCTTTGTTTTTGCTTTTGGGGATTGTTGAATAAAGATGCCTGAACACAAAACCTGGGCATGCTGGGTCCCTTCTGTGTGCTGTACCACTGCATGCTGGGATAGATCAGGTAAGGCAGGTGGAGACTGGGCAGAACCAGCTGGCATTTGTCTTCAGAGGGACATTCGGGACGTTTGAGTCGGTCTTTGATAGATGGAAAGGTAGAGTTCATATAGTAGTGTGCAGAAAGCAGAGCATAACTCACCGTGATGGTTTTGTGCTGGGCAGCTGCATTGTTTTCCTCAAGGATTTATTTTTCCTGGAGTACTGGGAATCTCTTTTCCCTCTCTGCATTTCACATGCAACAATAATGCTGTCATTATTGTCAAAAATATGTACTGTAATGCTTTATTTATTAGGAATGTGTTCACACACAAATGAAAATTCTGTCGGCAAGGAGATACTTTGAAGAATGTCAGTGACCCTTTTTGTTATCCATCAAAATGATTTGCAATGTGGACAGTATGTGTGTGTGTGTGTGTGTGTGTGTGTGTATATATATATATATATATATATATATATATGAATATATGAATTTATCATAATGATCAAAGTTACATTTTCTGCATCATTACTCCAGTCTTTAAAATCACATGATTCTTCAGAAATCGTTTAAATATGCTGATTTGCTCAGTATAATAGCTCATATATTTATGGAAACAATGCTTATGTATGTATGTATTTGTTTATTTATCTGAATAAAAAGTTCAAATGAACAGCACTTATTTAAAAAAGAAATATCTTATAACATTACAGATCTCTTTGCTGTCACTTTTGATCAATTAAATGTGTCCTTGCTAAATAAAATTATTTTTTTTCCTTTCAAAAATAGATTAATAAATAAAAATCTGACCCCAGACTTTTGAATGGTGATATATGTAAATTTAAGCCATAATTTGCATGCAGAAACATACCGAAAATAATAAATAAATAAACTGAATTAATAAATATTTTTTTTAAAAAAGATATTTTAACCTTTTTATGGCAAGATGGTACAATTATGCAAAAAAAAAAACAAGAATACTCGTATTTATGAAGTATCATATTTGTAAAAAAAAAAAAAAAGGGGGGGAGGGGGGTATTTATTTAATGCTGTTAAAAAGAACAGCATTTATTTGAAAAGAAATCTTTTGTAACATTATAGATGTCTTTACTGTCACTTTTGATCAGT
>JAHKKF010525275.1:4789-18612 GCA_019740295.1 Labeo calbasu | reverse complement strand
CTTTTGAATGGTGATATATGTAAATTTAAGCCATAATTTGCATGCAGAAACATACCGAAAATAATAAATAAATAAACTGAATTAATAAATATTTTTTTAAAAAAAGATATTTTAACCTTTTTATGGCAAGATGGTACAATTATGCAAAAAAAAAAAACAAGAATACTCGTATTTATGAAGTATCATATTTGTAAAAAAAAAAAAAAGGGGGGGGGGGGTATTTATTTAATGCTGTTAAAAAGAACAGCATTTATTTGAAAAGAAATCTTTTGTAACATTATAGATGTCTTTACTGTCACTTTTGATCAGTTGATGTGTTCTTGCGGAATGTTTTTACTTTATTTAAAAAAATAAATAAGTAAAAAATCTGACCCTAAACTTTTGAATGGTGATTATGTTAATCTAAGTCAATTTGCATAAATAAATAAATAAGAAAGAAAGAAAGATAACATAAAGGTTAATTTTACCTTTTTATGACAGAGTGGTGCAATTCCACAAAAATGTACTTGTATTTCTTAAGTATTTCTTATATTTGTTAAAAAAAAAAAAATCAGTGTTTAAAAATTATTAATATTAATGTTTATTTATTTATGGTTACCACATTATTATTATTATTATTATTATTATTATTATTATTATTATTATTATTATTATTATTTGAAGCTTGAAAGTCACAAGCTCAACATGAACCATCTGCTAAGCTTCTCTTTTTGTGTTTTCCAGAAGTAAGGCATGTGACCTAGGAATGCTGTGAAATTAAATAAATGCTTGACAGAATATCCATTTATGAATGAAATAACCTTTTTAAACTCACAGTTTATATGAATACATGTAGCGCAGCAAACCTCATATCAACAAGTATGAAAAAATGAGCTATTGACCGCTTCGATCTGGACTTATGGTTGTGTAAGACGCAGTCTCTCTCTTTCTGACTCACGTTTCATCTATTTCTCCCCTTCTCACGGCCTCTCGTCTCTCTCTCTCGGTTCAGCAAGCAGTGAAAGGTGGAAGAATGGATTTCAAAGGCTATGCCTTTAACCCCACCTCAATATTAGTTTTTATTATTGTTATTGCCAGCGAGCCGCGCTGGTGGCGGCCGGGCCACGGCGTGCAATTCCGTCTGGGCCCCGACTGATAAAAGCTCATATGTTGCCTCTAGCCTGCAGGTCTACATGAGGCAGTGAACACTAAATTTTTGAAGCGATGGAGAGATATATGTTTTTTTCCAGCACATGGAGCTTTATGGTTAAGCATGCTGAGACATCCGCTCACACGCTTGAGCTGTTCTCAGTGCAGAAATCCCACCGAAGCCTGTAACCTCCTGCCGGTGCCATATCGTGGCCGAGCAGCTGTGAGACAGGTACAGTGGGCCGTGGCAGGTGGAGATGCTTTGTGCCGGGGTGGTGGGTTTCGCCTTGCTGTGGCCGATGAAAATGTCACAGAAAAGCTTTGTGCACTGATGACCAGCGCGGCCGCAGCAAGTTAGGAGTTACTCATCCTTGTGTAAAGAACGTCAGCAAAGAACAGATTTTATTGTGGAGTACAGCAGAATTTATAGTTGTATTTGGCTTGACAAAATCCTTGTGCATGCTGCTTATTTTTTATAAGGTCCATCTTACATATTGCATTTTTTGTATTTTTCTTCCACCAAAAACTGTTCAAATTTGAACATTGAGTGCTTGGCAGTATAAATACAGCATACAGTTTAAAAAAATGGCAATTTTGTGAAATCTTGTTACAATTTAAAATGTTTTCTATTTGAATGTAATTTATTCCTGTGATCAAAGCTGAATTTTCAGCATCGTTACTCCAGTCTTCAGTGTCACATGATCCTTCAGAAATCATTCTGATATCATATCTAATATGGTTATCTATCATTCTTGGTGTGAACAGGCCTTTACTCACAGTATGTTTGCTGTAGGATCCAATATTATGAAGCTCTCATATGATGACTCAGAGTGTTTGTTTGTTTGTGCTCCTCAGGTCTGGATCTGAGACAGGCCCAAGTGGTGGCGCTATCGACCGGCACTAAATGCATTAATGGGGAGTATATCAGTGACCAGGGCCTGGTGGTCAATGACTGTCATGCTGAAATCACGACTAGACGAGCACTGCTGCGGTTCCTGTACTCGCAGCTAGAGTTACACCTCAGGTAAATGACATACACTTACAGTTTATTAATTATACATAAAACTTACATAATTACATGCACTAACCCAAACCCTACCCAATGCCAGAAACAAACACTTATTTTATTTATGAGTCATTTTTACCTTGTGAGGACACTCAGATTGAGGGTTTGTCAGATTTAGCTAAATTCTGAAGACAAGCTTGTACTCAGTGTAAGATAAATAACCCAAACACGCACACACACAATGCAGTAGCTTCACTGTGTAAATTGCAATGTTATGATGCACGTAGCAAAATAGATTGTTTTTCAAAGAATAAGCTTTAAATGACAGGAGAAATGTAAAATAACTGCATGCAAGAGAACAGCATGATGTATAGATAAACAAATTAAGTGATTTATTAAAGGAATATTCCGGGTTCAAAACAAGTTCATCTCTGTAAGGGTGTAAAGCATGTTCAGATACTACAGAAAATGACTTCAACTTGTCTGTCGGTTTGTAAAAAGAAGCAAAATCTAATTTATTGTAATGCACTTACATTGGAAGTTAAGTTGAAATGTGCAGCATGTATTTTTTATTAAAGCACTTATTTTTTACACACTAAAACTGTTCTTGCAGGTAACATAATATTTTATATATATATATATATATGTATATATGTATATACTCATTTACATACTGCTTATTTTCTTTAAAAAAAAAAACGAACACTAGCTTCTGTTCTTTTTGTATTCTATCTATTTTTTTCCTCTTTGTTTATTATAGAATTAACAAAAAGCAAAAAAGAAGGCCTCTACCGCTAGCTTGCTTTTTCTTTTTTATTCTATCTGTTATCTTTTTATTTATTATATAATAAAAAAAAAATACACTTGCTACATGTACTGCGTTAGCCTAAATGAGACTTGCATGTTATTGCTCTTTTGTTGATTTTGATTTCTTCCTTTGTCCTCTTTTGCAGGTCGCTTTGGATAAAAGCGACTACCAAATGTCTTATTGTAATGTAATGTCAAATGAAAAGTTTTACTTTAAATGTTTAAATCATGTTTTAATTAGCTTTTTTTTTTTTTTTTAAATGCATGGAAAGTTGCAATTAAGAGAAACAAAGTCAGAATTTTGAGATTTAAAGTCAAATTGTGAGACATATAGCCCCAGTTGGGAGATATAAAGTCCCAATTACAAGGTCATAATTACCTTTTTCTTTACTTTGGAAAAGAGGCTTTGACAGTAAGTTCATCTTTAACCTATTTAAAAGTAGGGTAGGCAGTTTCAGAGAGGCTAGCAATAGCGTGCTAGCTTTAAAGGCATAAGATCCCACGCTCCCTGCATAATCACTCTCCAATGCCACACCTCTTCCAAAACACATGAACACACACAGGCAGACCAGAGGTTAATCAGCGACACGATGAGAGACAAAAGCTGTTTTTCCATTACATCAACACTGAAAATACACCTAATGGAAGTGTCAATTTCGCAAAAATGCACATATAACACTAAAAAGTTTTTACACTCACATGAGGTGGTTTTTCAGGAAATTCGAAAAAAATGAATATTTAGCAAAACTGCAATAGAAACTTTTTAGAAAAGTTAGATTTTTTTTCCGCATTTACAGGTCATATGGTGTATGTAAAAAGTCATATGATCATTCTTCAATGTACTGTAGCCTCCAAGAAACACTTCATATGTGGCCGCGTTCAAGTATAATCAGCTTTTTTTGCCATTAATTCTGCTGAGACATTTTACACTGCACACATCTGCGGCACGTTATGGCTCTGAAGCAGCCACCAGAGCTGATCACGGCCACTATGCTCAATGCTTGTGTTTATCCCAGCCGCGCCATGCACGTTTGCGTGGTGGCTCTCCACGCTGCTTCTGTAAAGATACACACATACACCTCCTTTGGTTAAATATAGCCAAAATCCATTGTCATTACTTTCCAGGAGAGGGAAAAAATTATGTTTTAGTTGCAAAACATTGGTTAATGGAAACGCCGTCATTTCGTACTACTTTTTTTTTATTGGCATTTATAAAATATCGCAAAAGTTTTGCACAAATATGTAATGGAAAGGCGCCTAGTGTCAACTCTGCCAGATTACCTCATGCCTCATTTGCTGGTGAAAAACATTACAGTATAAAGCATGTAATATAATAGTAATAATGCTTTCCATTCACGCTTGGTCTGCAATAGCGTAATGGGGCACGCTGATGACGTATCTTGTCTGCACAAACAGGGTGCGCACAAACATTTTATTGTCCTACACCTTCCACTATATAAATACATGCAATCACATTTAGACCACTTGACTTTGTCAGTGTTATCGGGATGTGAGGAGACTTTCATCCAGCATAACAAAAAATGTTTTTGAACTAAATCACCTACCTTGTAAACAAGATATTTGCTAATTTTTTCACACCTAAATTATTTTCTGCACTAATCAACAGTATGTCACAGAGGTTGTCAAGAGAGCTTAACACATATTGAACCTGAAAAACTTAGCTTTAAGCAAACAACACATTTTCTCAGAGAAGCACATTTCACACCCAACAAAGGACTTGGATGTACTTTCAGAAGTGTTAATTCTTCGTTCATAAAGACTCCACATTATCATTTGAGTCTGGTCTGGTGTTGGAGGTATCATTGTGCGGCAGCGAAGACTCTAAATGTCTTCTGCGATGTAGCAGATTGCTGCATAGAAAAGCCTCCTGTAATGTCATATTTGCATATGCGTCTTCCCAGAGTGCATTATCTGCGACTAAATGGGCCCGTTTGGCTGAGTCTGGAGTCTAGTTTGGAAGATAAGTCATTATGTTCTGCGAATAAAATACCACAACGGCCATCAGCACCTTCCTCAGTAGACAGATCTGGAGCGGCGCGACTCCACCCTTGACATCGCAGGTCATTTGCGTAATTAGCACAGCTTAGGTGCCAATTAGGGACGATGATGTTTGCGTATGTAATGCGCTCCCTGTGCACAGTTCACCTCGTGCGCTATTCCGAAACATCTTTTGTAAGATGTCACAGTGAGACGTTAATGCTAATTATGATGATATGTGTAAAAGTGGGGTGGCTCTGCGGGAAACGACGTGTCCTCCCTACAGCTGACTAGCTACAGATCATCCGGGTTAAAGAATTACAGCTCGCTGTTGTCTCGGCCATTTATATTCGCCTTGTTCTGACAGAGTAATGATTTGAGATTGTGTACCAGAGAGAGGGAGAGCGCGCAAGAGGGGAATGTGACAGTGACGGAACTAGCCTTGGTCGCGGCAAGGCCAATATTTGTCTCCTTTGTGTCTTCGGCCCATTATTAGCCCGGAATGTGAGCGCCGAACGCTTTCAGACGTGGCTGTTTCTCATGTCTCCCTTTTCTGTTCTCTCTTCCCGCCTGCGGTCTGTGATCACTCTGAAGCAAAAGGAAAGAGGACTGGGAGCAATCGATCTTCGTACGGCACAAAGATTCCTGTTTGAGACTCAGAGAGAACGTCCTCTTCCACATGTACATCAGTACGTCGCCCTGCGGGGACGCCCGTGTGAACTCGCCGTATGAAATCACCTCCGATTGTAAGTTTCTTGGCGTGTCTGTGTCATCTCTTCTGCCCTGCTTCATTTTATGTGTCTAATACAGACTTTTTAAAATGTTCAAGTGGTACAAATGTGTCATGTAGTTTTAAAAAAGTTTTATTTCATTTTTAAGACTAGTTTTAATTAATTTAATGACTGAAAATGTCACATGGGCAACATATTTACCTTACAACTTGAGAGTTATTATGAAAAAAAGGTTTTAAATGTCTTTCCGACCCAAGGTGAAAAGGTTTATTTCCACTTTTTCATTGAATTCAAATATTGTAGGCTAAGATAATGTATGTGAAGTTATAAATGCACACATAGGGTACAATGGCGCTGAAGGCGCCCCGGGGTAAAAGGTGCCTTTGCTATTATTTTCCTCTAAACCACTAGATGGGAGGAAAATGTGGTGTAGCACTTTCCACTTGCATACACGTGCAAATTTGGCCGATCCTTAACGCGAACGTGGGCAGCAGCGCAAAGTCGATTCTGTGCTTACTTGATCTAATATTTGATGTTTTTAAAAATGTTGTAGATTTAAGTAACAAATAAGAACTGCTAAAATTCTTGAACATATTTAGAGACAAAAGGTCTTAATGATTTTCAGTTTTGTTTAAGTAAAACAGCAGTTTTTAAATAACAAAATAATATGTAAAAGTATGGTATTTAGGGTAAAAAGCGCCCCTGCTGTTGGGGCTACAAGGCACAATAATTAACATGATAATTAATAGAAGGCTGACTTTTCCATTTGTTGACATGACATTGTTAGATTCAGATGGTAAATGTCATATATTATGTTGGGTGTCCATCTTAGAAATAATCTAGGAGATGTTTAGAGTGAAACCGTCATATTTAAAGGGGTCATCGGATGCAAAGTTCACTTTTACATGTTGTTTGAACATTAATGTGTGTTGGCAGTGTATGTATGTATGATAAAAATCCATCCAGTGGTTTTTAATTAATCTGTAAAAATAATATCATTCATGATCCAGCTTCACCTACAGCAGAAGTGAGTATAAGGGTTTTTTTCATGAATCTTTGCAATCGCCTTTCCTAATAACTTGCTAGTTAGCAAGTTTAGAGGCTAAACGTGGCTAAATGCGGCTAAAGTAAACAGGCTTGTCACTCCACAGAGAGAAGAGAGGGGCGGGGCGAGCAGAGCTCATTAACATTTAAAGCAGCCTCGACCAGAACAGGATGATTGCAGAGCTGATTTTGGCAAGGTGTGTTGTTTTACACTACCACTGAGAATTTTTAACCAAAGTATATTATAGACTTTTCATTAACACCCTAAAGAATCATATCAGCTTATGGAAAATGGGCACCCGATGACCCCTTTAAAAACATGCTATTAATCATACCATATAATAAGATATATTAAATTATTATAGGATCTCCTTCAATGCTTTCAGAATCTTTACATTTTAAAATGATTTTTAAAATATAGAAATGACTTTCTATATTTTAAAATATGTTTTATATTAACATGTTTTAATGACAGTATATTTATTGAACAAAAATGTATTCTTTTATTTATCAAAATAAGCAGAAAATAGCACAAATTTTGCTAGATTGATTTGAACAAGTATTAACTTTATTATACATTATTAAAAAAAACAAAAAAACAAACAAAAAAAAACATTATTTTAGCTAAAGTATTTGTATCAATAGTATGCACCTTTTACCCCATGCTGGTGAGCTTTTTACCCTGTGTGTGGGGTAAAAGGCCCCCTTTGCCACCTCATATATTTATAAGATTTTTAAACAAAATAAAAGGCTTGTATGATTTATTTTCACACAAAATCTGTTGCTCCAAAAATGTTCAAAACAAACGTGTATATTTGTCTGCAATCATACACTTCTTTGGGCGCGGTGAAAAGAATATTTTTAATATGGTGTGCCTTTAGCCCCGTTGTACCCTACTTGTATACCATAGGAGGTTAAACAGAACCATAATCGTCAAACAAATCAAATGATCTCTTATTTCTGATTATTTATACTGAAATGTCTCATAAATGTTAAGGCCTCAGTAGGACTAACTCCATTTTAAAGATACTAAAAAGATAGTTCACCAAAACATTTAAATTTGCTAAATATTTACTCACCCTTAGGCCATCGAAAAGGTACATGAGTTTGTTTCTTCATCAGATTTGGAGAAATGTAGCATTACATCACTTGCACACAAATGGATCCTCTGCAGTGAATGGGTGCCGTCAGAATGAGAGTCCAAACAGCTGATTAAAACATCACAATATTCTACAAGTAATCCAGCGAAAATCTGCATATTTGTAAGAAACAAATTCATCAAGATGTTTTAACAAACCATTTTTTTTCCCAGCTAAATTATGAGTCCTATCATATATTGATTTCTCCAGAAGAAAAAAAAAAAGTTGGGGTCCAGTTATTATATTATCTACTCACATACCTCAATTCTAAATGGCTTAACAAAGCTAGATTGAAAAAATAAATGTAATTATTTATTTATTTATTTTTATTTTTATTTTTTTTACAAATTTGAATTTTTCATATTCGTCAATTCGTCACACATAGAACATCACAGTGGCTCTGAATTGTCAAAACACCTCTCAAAATGCTTGCTAAGGATGCAAAAAATGCAGAAAATTGAACGCGATCCAATTTGGTTTTTTTTTACTGGTGAAAGTTTCGGAAGCAGGGTGTAAACGTGATTGACACAACATGAGGCTGTATTTGTTTTGGGTGAGAATTTCTTACTGTGCTAGGACCTTTAGTCTTTCAAGTCTTATAGCTGTGTAAATATTATTAAACATTTTTTATAAAATGCATTTCTTTACATTTAAGTGGAACTTAAAATAAAATATATTTGCTTCTGAACATTTTTTTTATTACTGATTATTTTTATTATTATTTAAGTTTTTGTAGAATTGCACCACTTGACATTTTAGAGCCTGAACCCATTTTGCCTTGTCAGAAAAAAAAAAGCCAAATTTTCTGATCTTTTAAGAGACTTACTGACCTTGACTTACTGACCTTAAAGTGTATTCTTGAATAAGTGAATAGATAAGCCAAAAGTTAAACTTTATCAACACTCTTTGTATTTTCCACAGTGCACAGCAACAGACACTTGGTAAAGAAGTTTCACAGCCACCTACGGACAAAGATTGAATCAGGGGAGGGTACTCTGCCTGTAAAGTCCTCAGGTCCCATTCAGACGTGGGACGGAGTCCTTCAAGGAGAACGTCTCATCACCATGTCATGCACCGACAAGATTTCCAGGTCAGTATCAAAAACACAGAACATTCACTCTTGAACAAAGAAAATACAGTAATCAAACACAGGTCTCAGCTTTGTGTCCCTGGACATTCCTGCTATAAGAAAAGGGTAAATGAAAGGTCTGATCACAGTCTGAGATGACAGAGTCGATGGCCTGAAATGAAGCATTTTGAATTCAAAGTCCACATATACACAATTTCCTGTTTTTACTGATATTTGGAACAGGTGACAGGATCTTGTTACAGTATTTTAGAAGCAAAATATTTTTGCATTCAATTTGAAACGTAATATCGTATATCAACGTATATCAAAACGTTTGTTAAGGTTTTTTTTGTTAGTTTTTTTTTTTTTTTTTCAAGTCTTATGCTCAACAAGGCTGCATTTATTTGATCAAAAGTACAGTTAAAACAGTACAGTTTAAAATAACGGTTTTCTATTTTTGGTAACACTATAATAACTACACGCTATGAATCATTAGTTAGCATTAGCAAATAGTTAATTGATCATTTATAAAGCATTCTTTGTTAAATTAATAGACATTAGTAAGCAGTATATAAATACAGCTATAAATGCTTTATTCTTGGTTTATAAGCATCTATATAATATGCTTAATAATTGTATTTTCATACTTTATTAAGAATCAGTTAATTATTTCTAAATTAAGCATTACATTATTTACAAACCAGTTAGTTAGTAGTTGTAAGTGGTTCATGAGATCATTTAGAAAGTGTTAGTAAATGATTAATAAACTATTTGAATGCACATTTATACATCTTATATTCAGACATATGGTAACAGTTACTCAGTGTGTTAATAAATGCTTAATGATTAATTCAGGTAGTTATAAAACATTTACTAGCTGTCAGTTAACTTGTGAGCTTGCCTCACCGTGAGGACTATTTATGCCTTGTAAAGCTTTTACAAATGAGATTTAAAGGCTCAGTTATCTTCTAAACAGAAAAAGGAAAAACATAACACAGACGGAAACAGACCATATAAATATTTATTAATATGTATTTCAAAATGCAAAAGAAATGAAACTGTACATATAAATTAATATAAAATGATTTGATATACAATGAAAAGTAAACCTCTGCAAAAATGAAACTACGGCATACGCACTTTCCGCGTTTGGTGTGAAAGCCGCTTAATGCATTATACAATGTTGAAGTTTAAAACATAGAGGTGTGCCCAGTTCGCTTACATAAGCAAATTGCAATCAGCCACTTCAACCGTTTCAGACTCCGACTCTATGTATTGACAAGTCTCCAGGGCTGTCATTCAGTTATGGCAATGGGCGTTTCGTTTTCCGACACACGCTGTACGCGGTAGACCAATCATAAAGGACCGCGCCATCCGACCAATCACAGCAGTGAGGGCTCACGGAAAGGAGGGGTTTAGAGAGACTGTTTCGCACGAGACGTTTACGAATCATCAAGAAGTGAGGTAAAATTACATCTATTTTTAGAGAAAACTAAAGTGTTTTTTGACCTGTACATGTAAACCTGTTTTAGGAGACTAATAAAACAATAGTGCAACCTTTAAAATGGCATAATAGGAGAACTTTAATGTAAGAACAGTGCTTTGCAAATCATAGCCTGTAGTTATTATAAAGTGTTAACGGTTCGAAAACATTTTTTGTACTGTAACATTATACAAATCATTATAAATATCACTTAATAAACTAAATGCATGTTAAATGAATAAAAGTATACATTTTAAATTTGTATTTTGACATTGTCCTGCAGTATAAATGATGTGTTCAAGGTGATATTGTGCCATTTTGGCTTTTTTTTTTTCTTTTCTTTTTTTTCCCTTAGAGAGTAGACTGATCATTGCTGAAGTGTGATTTGTGAATCTCAAGTGCTGGACAGTGTATTGGTTTAAGGTTTACCTTTATTAGAGGATTAGTTTTTATGAGGATGAGATGGCTTCGTTTAAATAGGGCGACTTTTATACGCCATTATAATTACAGAGGGAAAGGTTGGTGTGATATTTGCCTTGAGGAAGGGAGCTATTCAAACCAGTGGTGTTTGGGACTAGAATGATCACCATTATTGTCTTATGATGATGCCTGTGCTTTGATTGATAATCCTTTAATAATTAGCTTCTGTATGAGACACGTCATAGTGTTAATCTGTGTTCTCATGGGCATTGTGGATTTTTATATGTACCTAAGATTGCAGCTTCGTTCTTATTAGCAGGGATGTTTTTAAGTCATTTTGAAATCAGAATTTACATTATAGTCTTAATGCACATTCATGGACCTAATGTGTTTGAATTATCAGTGTACTTTTTGTATTATTTATTCAAAAAATACAGTAAAAACAGTAATATTTTAAAATATTTTTTTTAATTTTAAATAAGTATTTTCTAGTTGAATATATTTTAAAATGTAATTTATTGCTGTGATCAAAAGCTGAATTTTCAGTGTCACATGATCCTTCAGAAATCATTCTAATATGCTGATTTACTGCTAAAGAAACATTGCATGTAATTATTAATGTTGAAAACAGTTGCTGCTTCATATTTTTTCTGGAAACTGATACATTTTATATTTCAGGATTCTGTGATGAATTGTAAATTACAAAAGAACAGCATTTTATTTAAAATAGAAATCTTTTGTAACATTAAAATGTCTTAACTTCTTGAATTCAATGCAGCTTTGCTTTCAAAAAAAAAAAAAAAAAAATATATATNAATTCAATGCAGCTTTGCTTTCAAAAAAAAAAAAAAATATATATATATATATATATATATATATATATATATAGCCACTCAAAAGTTTGGGATCAGTAAGATTTATAACTGTTTTTAAAAGGCGTTTCTTATGCTCTTATAAAAATCATCAAAAATACAGAAAATATATAATATATATATATATATATATATATATATATAAATTATATTGTGGAATATAATTATGATGTAAAACAATGTTTTTCTATATTAATATACATCCAAATTTAATTTATTTCTGTAATTAAAGTTGAATTTTCAGAATCATTACTCCAGTCTTCAGTGTCACATGATCCTTCAAAAATCATTCTAATATACTGATTTAATTTTCAGTGCTGGAAACAGTTGTGCTGCTTAATTTTTTTTTTTTTTTTTTTGGAACCTGTGAAACTTTTATTCAGGATTCTTTGATCAATAAAAGGTCAAAAAGAACAGCATTTTTAACAAAAATATAAAGGTTTTCTAACTATTTACACTACTGTTCAAAAGTTTGGGGTCAGTACATTTTTATTCTTTCTTTTTAATAATAATAATACTTTTATTCACCAAGGATGTGTTAAATTAATAAAAAAAAAAAAGTGATAGCATAGATTTACGTTGTTAGAAAAGATTTATATTTTGAATAAATGCTGATCTTTTTAACCTGTTATTCATCAAAGAATTCTGGAAAAAAAAAAAAAGAATCGCAAGTTCCAAAAAAAATATTTGGCAGCACAACTGTTTACAATATTGATAATTCTAATAATAAATCAGCATATTAGAATGATTTCTGAAGGATCATGTGACACTTAAGACTGGAGTAACAGCTGATGAAAATTCATCTTTGCATTATAGGAATAAATTATATTTTAAAATATATTAAAATAAAAACCATTATTTTATATTGTAATAACATTTTGCAATATTGCATTTTTTTCTGTATTTTTGATCAAATAAATGCAGCCTTGATAAAAGACTTCTTTAAAAAACATTACAAGTTTTACTGATCCCAAACTTTTGAGTGGTATTGTGTATATAATATATACAGGTGCATCTCAATAAATTAGAATGTCGTGGAAAGGCCGCTGTCAAAGAAACCTGGGCTTCCATACCACCTCAGCAGTGCCATAGACTGATCACCTCCATGCCACGCCGAATTGAGTCAGTAATTAAAGCAAAAGGAGCCCCTACCAAGTATTGAGTACATGTACAGTAAATGAACATACTTTCCAGAAGGCCAACAATTCACTAAAAGTGTTTTTTTTTTTTTTTTTATTGGTCTTATGAAGTGTTCTAATTTGTTGAGATAGTGAATTGGTGGGTTTTTGTTAAATGTGAGCCAAAATCATTACAATTAAAAGGACCAAAGACTTAAACTACTTCAGTCTGTGTGCACTGAATTTATTTAATACATGAGTTTCACAATTTGAGTTGAAATAAATGAACTTTTCCACGACATTCTAATTTATTGAGATGCACCTGTATATTGTATATGCAGGAAAATGTGACACTTATTCCATTTAATGAGAACTGTAAAATTGGCGGGGATTATTCAGCTGTAGTGTAGTTTCCCTCTCTCCTGAGACGTTTAAGCATGTTTTAATGAAGTCTCACTCTACATGATCTTAAGGCCCCTCAGAGCTTTATTGGATGTCAGAATGACACTGCGGTTAGTGTAACAGGTAAAGTAAGCAGACGGATATTTTCTGAGGCATTTTGCCTATAGAGTGTGATTACTCCAGTTTCAGACATTGTGTTGCTTTCACACTTCTGTCTCGTTGACACTCAGTCCACACCTTCTGTGAATGTGTGAATCGCACTGCCCAGAGATCACACACTCAGGTCTTCAACACACACAGCTGTGTTTGAGCTGGCTGCCATATGCTTGATTTAATTACCACAATCATTTAGCTTCTGCTTTGTTTATGTGAGCTTTGACAACCTGAGAAGTGTGATTGTGAACGTTTCTGTTTACTGGTACTGTTAAATACATGTAAGCAGAAGTAAAGGCTGTGATCAGTTAATGTCATAGATTTAGGGTTAATATTGAGTTAATATTCTCAGTGTAATTTTACTAAAATTATTAAAATAAATTGTTTTGCATTTGCAGTGTTGGTTTTATTCATTTATGTCATGTATTTATTATTTTATGTTTTTTTTTTTTT
>JAHKKF010525272.1:0-15123 GCA_019740295.1 Labeo calbasu | reverse complement strand
AAATCAAAAAAACTCATCTTTCCATTCACTTTCTACTTCAAATAAATCCATCACTACAGAGTTTTTAACCTTAAAATGAACCAAAGCAGTTCAGAGATCAACCACAATGACAAAACTCAGTTAAAATGGTTCAACTACAAAATCAAATTGTCATGATGCACTGCAAAATTATGTATTGAAATAATACCTGCTGTGCAATATAAACCTAATGACTTTCAACTTTTTGCTTCATAATGCATTTTAGAAAACCTTGACCTCTTTTGTGCTTTTAGATGTGTTTTATTTAAAAGCTGTGCACTAAGCATCTGTTTACAGCTCAGTATAGGCTTTGATTTGACAACAAAAACATCTGAACGTCAGGAAAAAAGTACAACCTAACTAAAGTTATGCAATTTAATCAGCTACTCTTCTCATGAAGCATTGCAAAAGTGTGTAATCAGATCAAAAACTAGTAAGTCAGTAAATAATTAAAAAAGCAATTGTTCCATCATTTTCTCCACAGGTACTTCAAACAAATCCATCACTAAAGAGTTTTTAACCTTAAGGGACAACACAGGCTTTGATTTGAATCAAATGCATCTGAAATTTAGACCAAAACTTCCAAAACTGCACGTGACTTTAATGTTTTACTACGAAATCAACTACTCTTCTCATGATGCCCTGCAAAATTATGCAATCAGATAAAAAATTATGGTGCAGTTTAAACCTACTGACCTGAACTATTTGCTTCATAATGCTTTTAGAATATTTTGATGTCTTTTTATGCATTTAGATTTATTTTAATAAAACGTTTAGTGGCCTTGGTTCCAGAAGTTTTAAAAAAATCATCACTAAAAAAAGAAAGAAAAAAAAAAACAGGTTAGAGATGGACCACAAAAATACAGACTTTGATTTCAACCAAAAGCATCTAAAAAGTCAGAAAAAAATGGTGAATATAATATAATATAATATAATATAATATAATATAATATAATATAATATAATATAATATAATATAATATAATATAATATAATATAATGCTTTTTAGATTTTTTATAAATATTATATTAAATTTTATATTTTTTTAGTCTCTTACTAAAATGTGCATTAAAATGATTTTTTTTTAATAATAATAATAACAAAAACAACAACAACAACAATAATAATAACAACAACAATAATACATTCATATAATATATATTCCAGCTAAATATTAAATCATATTAAAATATATGTAATATTTTTAATAGTAAAAAATACAATTTTTAATATAACATTTTAAATTATATTAAACTGTATATGAATGTAATATATATATTTTTTTAGTCTCTTACCAAAATGCAACAGTGATTGTTTTTAAATAAAACCAACCTAATAATTAAATCAACTATTGACAGTTGGGTGATTAATGTGCTTAATTAAAAAAACACTCATTAAAATCATGTCACAAAGGAAATTCAGCCTTTTATAAGATTATTACGATTTTTTTTTCTCAGTTCATTTTCTTTATAGGGATTCCACACATAATAGTAATAATAATCTGTCATTAAAGAGGTTTTAAACTTGAACTGAACCAAGCCACAAAACTGTAATGCCAAGTTGTTTAGCCAACAAATTAAACCAAATTTAACCAAAATTTATGCAAGATGTACCCAACTTTTACCATTAATTTTCTCCATAGAGATTTAATAAATAAATAACCTTGAACTGAACCAAACCAGCTCAGAAATGGATCACAACACAGACTTTAATTTCAAACAAAAGAATTCATGAAAGATCATAACGCATTTCAGAATATTTCTGTAATCTATTTGTCCATTTAGATATGCATTATTAAAAAAGCACAAAACTGTGAGTTTTACCTAAAATCGTGAAATCGAATCGAAAACTGCTGCGCAATATAAACCAATTGACTTGAGCTATCTGCTTCACGATGCATTTTGGAATACCTCGATGTCTTTTTGTGCATTTAGACGGCGTGGCTCCTCTAGAGCTGATGAGCCGTGTCAGTCAACACAGATCAAATCAAATCAGGTCAGACGTCAGAATGCCGGAGTTCAAACCCCGTGACATAACCTTTCCATCGGCCATCAATCAAATCCCTCCGCCACAAACATCCATCACGCAGCACTTTTATCACATGCAGGCATTTTACGGCCTGTCATGGAACAACAAGACTATATGTCACCAACGCATGCACATTCAATCAGACGTCAGGATATTCATGTCATTGAGGACAATTACAAAGCAGCACTGATGCAGAACTAAAGCTGGAACCTGAAGTCACCCAAAACTTTGACATTGTTCTTCAGCCGCCTGCACTGTTATTTCCTTCTGGAAATGCAAATCTCCTTTGAATACCACGGTGCTGCCAGCTTTGTGTGTCTATTATCTGACACTGGCAGAAACCAGATTGGTGAATCATTCAAAGGGGTTTTGAACATTCCCTCTAAAACTATGGTAAGACATCTGTTGCACAACACGTACAAGCATCATATTATTTTTGCATGCATCTGAAGAGTTCTGAAACTGTGGGCAAAGCATTGCCGGAGCGTAAATATTTAAAACGCTTACTTTGGCTCTCACAACTGGAGGAAGGGAAGAGATGCATTTGATTTAATTATTCACAGATAACTTTACTCCAAACAAACAAGAGGCAGACTTCAAAAAATAAAAAAAAATACAGACATGAGATGCCTAAAAACTAAATATTGAGGAAAATGTCGGATTTCTACTACACTGCGTTGAATTGTGCAGGTGGAAGTAGTTTTTATACATAAAAAGCAGCTTATTATAAAATTAGTCATTAAATTGAATAGCACATTTTACCAAGATTTTTATTCACTACAAAGTATTTACTTGTCCATTTATATGATATAAAATTATATGATTTTATATATTTTAATATATTTTATATGATTTAAAAAAAAAAAATGTAGAGGCTTATGGCAAGTATTTACCTTAAACACCATAATTTGTTAAAATATGGTGTTAGTTTAAGATTAAATATCTATCTTTATCAATATATCTATATCAAAATATATATATAGGTATCTTTTGCTCACCACGGCTGCATTTACTAAATAAAAAATACAGTAAAAACAGGAAAATTGTGAAATATATTACAATTTAAAATAACAGTTTTCTATGCAAATATTTTGTAATATTTAATTTATTTCTCTGATGCAAAGCTAATTAAAAATACTTTAAAAACAGGAAAATTGTGAAATATATTACAATTTAAAATAACTGTTTTTTATGCGAATATTTTGTAATATTTAATTTATTTCTGTGATGCTAAGCTGAATAAAAAATACAGTAAACCCAGAAAAATTGTGAAATTTAAAATAACTGTTTTCTATGCAAATTTATTCTAATATTTAATTTATTTCTCTGATGCAAAGCTGAATAAAAATACAATGAAAACAGGAAAATTGTGAAATATTATTACAATTTAAAATAACTGTTTTCTGTGTGAATACATTGTAATATTTAATTTATTTCTCTGATGCAAAGCTGAATTTTCAGCATCATTACTCCAGTCTTCAGTGTCATATGATCCTTCAGAAATCAATATGCTGATTTGCTGCTCAACAAATATTTCTGATTCTTATATCGAACGAATACTATATATCTTACATAGTATGACATTAATTATAATATTAATTTTGTGTAAACTACTTTTAAATAATATAATAGTTTTTTTCTGTTCTCTAGATATCACTTACATGCTGAAACATTTTAAGTGTGTGTAGCATCAATAGTGATGTTTTATTCGACATCATGAATGAGTCTTACAAGCGAAATGATCCTTTCATGCAGAAAATACAGCCACAGAATGCCTATTTTATAAAGCAGTGAAGAATTCAGTGAAAAACAAATAAAAATAGACAAAATAGACAAAAGATAGTCATGCTGTAGTGATTTCAGGCTAATGTGATTAGCAGGCGGGTGTTTAGTGAGTGTTTTGTCCCTCTCTGCGGCTCATGGCTGGGTTAGCCAACGTGGAGCATCTATAGCGCGTGAATAATATGCAAACAAATGCGACTTGGCTTCAACTGTACGCTAAAGGCCATGAATATCAGTGCAGTCACTGGAGAGAGAAAGACAGGCAGAAAATGACAAAGGCGGTAAGTGAAAATGAATATGCCCGGGGCTCGTCCGTGATTACTTTTTTTATGATTATTGCTGAATTCTCTCTGGCGGAGTGGTAAGACAGCGCAGCGATCGCACCGCAGCTTATTAGATCAGTTGTTCACACATCTACGGGGCGAGTTTGCTGGAAAGCGACTGCGCGAAACATGTCGTTAAATTAGCTCTGTCTGCTGCGGGACAATTAGACCCCGTTACGTGCGACCACCCGTTAGTCGGTCACTTAAAGCTCTGTAGCTGGAAAATTACTGCGGCTCTTTATGTCAGATCAAAAGGACTAGTCGAGTTTAATATGAAGCGTGAGCCAGGCTTGGCTTCAGATCTCAGTGCCATTAATGAACATGTACACGACCAATTAAAACTCTGCACATGCCTGAAAGCTGTGCATTGTGACTAAAGTATTTATAAATGCACTATATTATATTAATCTAGCTATTGCAGGGATCATATTATATATTTATAATATGGTTATCTGTAATTATATTATTATTATTATTATTATTATTATTATTATTATTATTATTATTATTATTATTATTATTATTATTTATTAAAAATAACAAAGAATAAATCAAAAATGGAAAATGNATCTAGCTATTGCAGGGATCATATTATATATTTATAATATGGTTATCTGTAATTATATTATTATTATTATTATTATTATTATTATTATTATTATTATTTATTAAAAATAACAAAGAATAAATCAAAAATGGAAAATGGTAATAAAAGAGATATTATATATATATATATATATATATATATATTTATTTATTTTATTTTTTTTTGAAGAATAATGTAATGAAAATAATTATAAAAATAAAAATGAATTGAGATTATTATTATTATGTTTTTATTTATTTTTTATTTCTTCTTATTATTATTTATTAAAATAATAAAGAATAAATCAAAATAGAAAATGGTAATAAAAGAAATATTCTTATATATTTTCTTTCTGAAGGGTTATGTCATGAAAATAAAAAATAAATAATAAATAATAAAAAATAAATATAAAAATGTAAGTATAATTTTCATAAAATTATCATTTTAAATTAATTTAAATTTATTTTTATTATATTTTATTTTGGTTTTATTTTTATATTTCTGTTTTCTGTTTGTAATTTTAGTTACTTTTTTTGTAATTTTGTTGTGTATTTTTTGGTAATTTTATAATTTTGAAATAATTTCAATCATTTCTGAAGCATTGTGTAATAAAAAGAATAAATAAAAAATAATAATAATAATATAAAATGGAAATTTTAAAAAATAAGTAAGATCATGTGACACTGAAGACTGGAGTAATGATGCTGAAAATTAAGCTTTTCATCACAAAAAAATAAATTATATTTTAAAATCTACTCAAATAGAAAACAGTCATTTTAAACTGTAATAATATTTCACCGTTTTACAGATTTTACTGAATTTTTAATCAAATAAATGCAGCCTTGGTGAGCTCAAAAGGCTTTTTGCAAAAACAAACACAAAAAAATTCACCTGAACACAAAACGCACTGGAAATAATATAAAATACTGTGACAGATCGTAGTACAGTGGTATCTAATGTCAATAATGCAGTACTTTTATATGGAACTTCTAAAAGTACTATGGCACTTCCATGGTACTTTTTACTAGAATACCCACATTGCAAAAGCAATTGACTAATTATCAAGTTTATGCATTTATTTTGACCTTTTGAATCATTAAAAGTATTGCAAAAAAACAAAACAAAATAACCCTGAATTTCATGTAGCAACGTATCAATTTGATATTAACTGTGACCATTATTTAGCTATTTTTGACATCGCTATAAAAGGTGTTACGTACTCTGCAGACTCACTTATTATGCAGTAATTTTCCATGCACCTAAATAAAAATGTGCCGTGGAGTTTGTTTGGCCGAGTAACACTGACCTTCTTCCTGAGGCTCTAACAATAAGACCATTAGCGCTCGTTCTGTCCAGGACCTCAAACATAAGCAGAAAACAAACAGGAACTGCTTGACTAAGCAGAGCCGTTATTTCATTACAGCCGCCGCTGTTCAATGTATAAAACATGAAGTCCACACTTCTTTAATGTATAATTTGACTGAAAGGTGGAGAAGCCTACAGGGAGCGGAGGACTCGCTCATATTTCTCTCTCTCTCTCTCTCCTGCGTGTCAATAAGCAGCGAGYGGCTGCCGCCGATGTGCTGAGGAAGCAGGAATTAATTTCAATCAGGAAGTTCACAGCCGTGCAGCGCTGCAGTGATTACATTATTGTAACCTGCATTTAAAAATCCTTTATATCCGCAAACACGCACATAAGAGCTTCGACTGAGGCGCACCTGAACACAAAACACACTGGAAATGATACAAAATACTGTGACGGATCATTGTACAGTGGTATCTAATGTCAATAATGCCGTACTTTGACATTTATATGAAACTTCTAAAAATACTACGGTACTTACATGGTGCTTTTTACTAGGAAACCCACATTGCAAAAGCAAGAATTGACTAATCATCAAGTTCAAGCATTTATTTTGACCATTTTGAATCATTACAAAGTATTACTGAAAACAGAGGCAAAATGCACCATGTTTTTTGGACTTGCGCCACGTCATTGCTCAGCGAGCATCTGTTCAAATTGTTGTTTTGCAATGACAGTAATTGACATGAAGGAGAAAACTGCGCTCTTGTAGGCCTTGCGTTACAAAACTAAGGATGCCAAACGTACTTGCATTCTCAAATTATGATCCAAACCAGAGGTAACTAAAATTAAAACCATTAAAAAACACACACACAAAACAAAACAAAACAAAACAAACCAAAAAAAAAAACATAATACTAAAAATAAAATAAAATAAAATAAAATACATATTAAATATGAAAATATAAATCTTATAATTATAAATATATTTTATTTTAGCTAGTTGCAAAGACAACATTTCTCATTTGTGTTTATTTTGAGTTCAAAAAATAACTACTTTACTAAAATAAATAAAACTAAATAAGGAAATTAAAAACTAAAAGTTAATACTACACAGACAATTTTTTACTCTTCAAAAAAAAAAAAAAAAAAATATATATATATATATAAAATAATTCTATAATTTTTGTTAATTATTATTAATTTATTAGATTAGATAATAATAAGATAGTAATAGTAATAAGACAGTAGTAGTAGTAAGATAGTAATAATTATTATTATTATTATTTTTCATTAAAATTGCTTTATTTCAGGTAACTAAAATAATTACAATGCATAGAAATTAAATGCCCAACAGAGGAATTTCATTAGTCCAAAACAAGTTACAAAACATTAAAAAGTACATCATTTTTGACTAATTATCCCTGTTTACTTCTGACGTAATGTAGAGCTATTAAAACCATATTGTGAAACCCATATTATTTTTAAAAAGTGCTTTTCCACCATACAAGAATAGCCAATAATAATAATAATAATAATAATAATAATAATAATAATAATAATAATATATTAGAATAATAATTAGATACAATTTTTATTTTAGCATCATTGATATACTGTTATAGTTTTTTTTTATTAATATATTTTACATTTGTTTTTATTTAGATTTTTTCAATATATATATATGTTTTTTATTTTAATTAAAGTTATTTTGTTGTGTATTTATTATTATTATTATTATTTTTAAATATATCTATATAGTTCTAAATCATTTTTATTTTAGTCATGCAAGTTTTTTATATTTTATTTTAGTTTAAATTATTTTATTTCAGGTAACAAAATTTGTATAGATTCTATAGCTATAGATTCCATAGACAGCAGTTAAAACATTGCTTATTAACAAATTTATTTTATTTCAAGTAACAAAATATGTTTTATGGTTTTAGTTTTAGTTAAGTGTAGTTACCCTAAACAGTGATAATAAAATAACACAAGCAGTATTTACAATATACACACACAGCAGTATTTCAGAAGCAGCAGTTCAGCATATGAACACTGTATAAACAGGTAACTCTTACCGACAGGAGAGAGTTCGGCCACACTCCCGATGTAGGGACCTTCTAGAAACTTGGGCTCGCTGTCGTTGATGTCCTGGACTTTGATGACAAACTCAGACTCTGGTTCCAGCGGCGCGTCGGTCAGACGGTCTCGTGCCTGAGCTCGTAAGGTGTAGAAGGTTTTCTCCTCTCGGTCCAGTCGCTCGGTGGCGTGGATGTCTCCCGTGACCTCGTCTATGATGAATATAGTCCCTGCTCCCTCTCCAGAGATGGTGTATTTAATAGAGCCGTCGCCTTCATCAGAGTCTGAATGGATCTGTCGATTAAAGCAGAGAGCATGTGAGATGACAGTTATCGAGTCTAGATGCAATGGGTGAAGTGGTGATGTTCAAGGAAACTGAAATATCTGAACAGTATCTGAAATACTGAAACGGCAACCAGCCATTTAAAATGGAATGATGAGAACAATTACAGTGCAATGCAAAAAAAATTACATGCCCAACAGAGGAATGTCATTAGACCAAAACAAGATACAAAACATAAAAAAGTACATCATTTTTGACTAATTATATGCCTGTTTACCTCTGATGTAATGTAGAGCTATTAAAACCATATTGCACAAACCATTCATATATAACACAAAAAGTCCATCACACTGTTTTAAGGTGATTTTAAAACTTTAAAATAAATTAATTTAAAAACGTATGTCTTTATTTAGTTATTCATTTTTTAAAAAGTGCTTTTCCACCATAAAAGAATAGCTAATTAATAATAACAATAATTATTATTGTTATTATTATTATATTTATTGATTGTAAAAAAACAGAGATATCAAAACCATATTTTAACATAATAAGTCCATTACACTGTTTTAAGGTGACTTTAATACTTTAAAATAAATCAGTTAAAAAAATTATGTATTTATTCATTTTTAAAAAGTGCTTTTCCACCATAAAAGAACAGCCGATAATAATAATAATAATAATAATAATAATAATAACAATAATAATAACAATAATAATAGTCATTATTTATGAACTTTATAATAAACTATTACTACTAATAATACTCACAATCATAATAATACTTTAAGGGTTGCATAATAAAGAAAATATATAAAAACATTGAGGAAAAAAGTGTTCTTCCACCACAAAATCAAGACCAACCAACCAACAAACAAACAAACAAATAAATAAATACATTTTTAAAGTCATTTCTGGGTTTTCATCATAAATTATAGGTCATTTATTACATATAATACATTTTTAAAATAAATCAAATATTGTGCATTTTTAAAATAAATATATTAAAGTAAAAATTCTAATTTCTATAGACAGCAGTTAAAACATTGCTTATCAATATATATTTCGAGAAATATTCCATATTTCTTACATTAAAACTACACTACACATCCTGTTTTTGAAATCAAATTCAATTCTAATTTTGGAATTGTGAATTGCGCAACTGTGAGACCTTAAGCAACTTAAAACCTGCCGTTGACAAGGACACACTTGCATAGAGTGTGAACTAATATTAAAAATGCATTTCCTAAGCAAATGAGTGAATGGTATGAGTACGCAGCATATCCATGTGTAAAATACAGTCATTTATCCATGGCTAATGTCGTCTGATCTGCCTCATGAGTTCAGTAATATGGCGAGTTGCCATGATGAAAGGCACAATTCCCAGTTTCCCATCCTCTCTTTCCACACTGACGGCTCCTCTGGTTCCGCACAAGACTCCTGGCATCGCTTTGACTCATTACTATGGCAACCGATGTACGGTACACATAGTGGATATTGACTACAAGGCCTGAACAAATGCATTTCATCCGCTACAAAACAATCTGTGGACAGCCAGTCCTAAAAAATGTCTCAGAAGTCAAAAAGAAACACCCTTAGTTACTTGCTCAATGCATGTTCCTGCTTTTACTGTGAAAGATTCATTCAGTGATTCACTCCATTCAGAACTGATTTGAGAATTGAATTCCAGATAAATGACTGCACTGGAATTGAATTTAAACTGAGGTACCAAATAGAATATAGAATTGCAATTCATGCATTTAATGCATTAAATATAAATTCAAATTTAACAAATATCATTATAAATATTTCACTTTAATTTTGAATATTGATATTAATGAACACATGCATACAATTGATCTTTATTATTAATGATAATTCTTAAGTGTGTCTGTGTGTATATGGAATAAAAATATTTGACATAATTATATCAATATTTTTATTTATTTTTGTAAGATGGGTCAAAGACAAAAAGGGGTTTAAGCATAACAAGTGTAATACTGCTTTAAATTGTTGTTTTTCCAAAAAAAAAATATATTAAAAAGTTTTCTGTTTAATTTAATTGCATTTTTGTTTATGTTTTTCTGAGCAAAAAATAAATATCATACATTTTTTCCTAATTTACAGAAGACACTCACTAAAATGTCATTCTGTGTAACAACCTTGTCAGGCATATTTAAAACAAAAATTAATTTATGACATAATAAAAGACGAATTACTTTCACTCCAAATACTAATTATTTTAAAAATACTATTATTTTTTAATTTGCCACTATCATAGGCTTTGCCCATTTGTCAGTAAGAATTGTTTACTCATTTAAAACACAATAAAACTTAATATGCTCCTTTATTCTTTTATATATTTTAATATGCACAAGTCAGAATAAACATGTTGTTTGAATTTTTACATAAATATTGTGTTACACTGAATGACAATGTAACATTATTTCAACCAAATTTTGACATGTTATCCTCCAAAAACGTTTTGAAACCTTAAAAGTAGACACTTTACTTACATTTAATGTGCTTTCTATGGACATAAAATCACTTTTGTAAATTTCTTTTGACATGGACATCTTAACATCTTTGATCCATTATATACATTTAATATTACATATATATATATATATATAAATTAGTAATCAAAAAAGCAAAACTTTTAACTTGTTTTAAAAATAAAAGTTGGTCAAACTTTTAACTCATTTAAAGTAAAAGAGTTTGAAGGTTTATAGGCCTTGCAGACCGACTATTTTATTTCCTGATGCATAAATTTAAGTCCTTCCCTGCATTTGTTTTCCCATTAAACATCCTATTTCACACTGAAACGTATCAAATTACGGAAGTTAAATGGGTTGCAAACTCCACTTTAAATAATCTGGCATCCAGATAACTGTTAATTCTGTGGTTGAGTTTACGGTCTAAAGTTTGTTCTGAGTTTCAAAGAGTTTAAATGTATTTGACCCAAGCAGTTGCTTTCAGGCGACTATAACAATCCTTTCCATTCATCTATGGATCAGTAATGAAGCCGGTCAGTTCGGTGCTTTAGGGAGGTGCTGCTCTGGAAACACGGTCTGCCGGAGGCTCGTTATATATAAAAGCAGACACATTTCTAAAGTCCAGCCTAGAAGTGAAGTCTGAAGCCATTCTGGAGCCCAGCAAACAAAACAATGAAACAAGAAACTTTCATACTAAACCTCAGCCACAATGACGGTCTGTCTAGATGGTTTTAGAGTGGTTTGGGGCACTTGTCAGCTTTTAAACCCTGCAAAATCAGATCAAACCATCAGAAAATGGTCTTTAATTCTAAATTCAGCTGTTTTTTTTTCAATCAGCAGGGAAATGTTGATGTGGAAAACATATAATGCAATGTAAAACAATGAGGATTGAGATGAACAAATAAACATTCATCAAAAGCCTGATGATTTAAAAAAAAATCAGTAAAGATTTCACACCAAAAAGACACACAAAACAAAGAAGCAAATCCCATGAAATCATTGAAAACTGCAAGATGGTCTGTCTAGATGGTTTTAAAGTAGTTTTGGGCACTTGCCAGCCGGTAACCCCTGGAAATAGTGAGAATATGGAGCTCAAACTGAGCAAAAATATGCTATTTGGTGCAGATTCTGATCAAAAAGATGGTCTAGATTGTTTTAGCGTCATTTTTGGCACTTGCCAGCTGGTAAACCCTGCAAATCCAGATCAAACTATCAGAAAATGGTCTTTAATTCTAATTTCAGCTGATTTGTTTTTAGAAACATTTTAGAATTTACACCAAAAAAACACAAAACAAAGAAGCAAATCTCATGAAATCATCTCTGTCTATCATAGGATTTCATAAAAGCTGCAAGATGGTCTGCCTAGATGGTTTTAGAGGAGTTGTTAGAAGAGTTTCTAGGTGGTTTTATAGTGGTTTTCAGCACTTTCCAGCAGGCAAACCCTCGAAATCTACATCCAAACAGCCATATATCATCTTTTAATTTGGTTTCAATAGTGAGAATATGGAGCTCAGTTTTATTCAGAGGCCCAAACTGAGCAAAAATATGCTATTTGGTGCAGATTCTGATCAAAAAGACACAAAACAAAGAAACTAATCTCACAAAATCACCTCTACATTTCATAGGATTTCCTACTAAACCTCCAAGATGGTCTAGATGGTTTTAGCATCATTTTTGGCACTTGCCAGCTGGTAAACTCTGCAAATCCAGAGCAAACCATCAGAAAATGGTCTTTAATTCTAATTTCAGCTGATCTTTTTTAAAGCATGGAGATGTTGATGCTGAAACATATAACGCAATGCAATATAATGACGATTGAGAGATGAACAAATAAACGTTCCTCAAAAGCCTGATGATCATATTTTATTCTTAAGTTCACTTAAAAAAAAAAAAAAAAAGATTTCACAGACATAAAACAAAGAAACTAATCTCAAGAAATCGCTTCTACATTTCACAGGATTTCATAAAACCTCAAAGATGTACTGTCTTAGAGTATTAGAGTAGCTCTGTGCACTTTCCAGCAGATAAACCATGAAAATCTAAAACAAACCAGCAAAAAATGGTCTTTAATTGTAATTTAAGCTGATTTTTTTGAAAGCATTGAAATGTTGATGCTGAAACAGATAATGTAGTGCAATATAGTGACGACTGAGAGATGAACAAATAAACATTCCTCAAAAGCCTGATGATCATATTTTATTCTTATTCTTAAGCTTCACAGCAGAAAGACATAAAGAAACATATCTCAAGAAATCACTTCTACATTTCATAGGATTTCAGATGGTCTGTCTAGATGGTTTTTAGAATAGTTTTGTGCAAATCCAGATCAAACCAGAAAAAAATGGACTTTCATTCTGGTTCCAGCTTTTTTTTTTTTTTTTTTTTTTTGTAATGTTGATGCTGAAAGGCTGATGTGAGCTATTGAAATGCAGAGGTACCTGCAGCGCTGCAGTGTTGTAATGCTCCGTCGACTGTATCATTTTGAGTTTCTCCAGCTTCAGCCGGTGCCTGTTTCACATTATAATGTGCCTGGCAAAAGTCTTCTAAACAGCAGTGGACAGAGCGAAATCACCCTCTCCATCATCGACGTGTTAAATATTTGATAAACTCTTAATTAAATAGCGGCTTCTATCACCCCCGTGGGGATTTTCATTAGGTATTTGTCGTAAAACATGGGAATAACGCAAGCCGGCCTACAGTATTGCATTTTTTTCCGCCCTCTTTCCTCATTTCAAATCCTCCCTCAGTCGAATAAAACATGCGCTTGGAAATATCCTCTTTTTTGGCGTATCAATATTTCAGCAGTAATAAAAAAAACTCTCTAACAGGAAGACAAAGAAAGCTGGGCAATATCTGGAGAGCTGGAGGATAAAAAAAAAATCCTCCTCCCTGTCTGTTCACAGCGAGCGTTTGATCGGAGAACAGAAACACGACGCGCTCCTGGAGTCTTTTGTGCACATTAACGCATACGGAGATCATATGATCAACATCACATCTGCTCCCTCAATAATGAATGTAAAAATAATAACATTTAAACGTCAGATCTGCTGACTGCTCTGGATTTTCTCTGACTCTGCTGTTTTCCCTAATGAAATGAAAGCAAACCACAGCAAAACTGAGATGCATTTTTACCTGACGGCCTCGTCTGAGCATTAGACGTCAAATCTAAGGTCATGCGGAGGTCTTATCCTTGCTAGCTGCATTGCTTGCTAATAGGTTTCGTCTTTAAAAATCTTGAGACTTCATTTACTCCCTAACGAGAGGCTTAAACCAAATAGCATCACTTTGCAGCCCTCAAGCCGGCTTCATTTCACTACACAGTTTGAAAATCCTCAGATACCTTAGGCTAAAAACGCGACTGCTTCTACGCTGCCTGCGGTCTACATTGGCACCGTCTAACCGACTTGGAAAGCTACATAGGCGACAATTAGCGCTACACAAAGTAGACTTGATTTTAAATTGATTCCAGCAGAGTTTGTGATTGGACTGTTGCTAAACTAATGGTGTGATGCTTAAGAACACATAACAATGCATATGAAATTATGCATATTAGGCCTGTAATAGGAAATAATCATCTAATTATTTGAAATGGAATATTTTATCAAACCTTTAAACAACATAGAAAATATGATTGCATTTGTGTTTTTTGTTGAGCTTCATATGTGATGCATCAAGCTTTTATGGCTTATATTGCTTGATATACCCTTACAAAAAAGAAGCTTATTCAAGTGTGCTATTAGCATTCTTCTTTTAAAGTAAAATAGGAAACTATACTTTCTACTTTTTATGTGCTCCTCAGAAATGTGCTTTATATGATTCTCAGAAATATACTTAAAATTACATTTAAGTATACTTGAATTATACTTAGAAAAAGTCAAAATATATTTGAGCTATACTTTGTGCTCTGAGAATCTGTGTTTTCATTGTTATACACTAGGGGCGCTATTGCACATCTTCTGTACAGAATGAAGAGTGTAGAAGAAACCGAAACAACGGATGCTTTCATGTGTAATCTAACACAATTGTCAGACATAAAACAGCATCAAAAACACATATATGTGAAACTGTGTAATGTTATGGAATAAAATGTTAACCCATGAAGACTCCATTCACTTTTTGACTATCATGGAAAAAAGAATACATGAAGCTAGAATAAAATGTGTTTGTTTACAAGCAGATACCCTGTTCTTTCTTTTAATGTTTTGTATATTCAGATATTCATAACAAA
>JAHKKF010525271.1:22409-40016 GCA_019740295.1 Labeo calbasu | reverse complement strand
CTACACTAATCATAGTTCAACCATGGTATTTGTAGTAAAACTGTGGTTACAATGGTAATCAATACGAAAAACACTTTTCATACGGATAAATCAAATAGCAAAATAATACAGAACACCTTACTTTTGGTTTTATTCTATAATTTGTTTGACACATTAAAATACCTATAAGAGATGGAGACTACTGAAGTAATTTCTAAAAGTGAAATCAATCAATCAGTCAAAGTACATCAGTGTCTGGGTCATTCTATAATTAGGGGTACATTTAGAATTTGTCAATGTGAAGAAAAAAGCTTTCCATTTTCCCAAAAACCCAAACATGACCTTATAGCTGCTTTGAAACAATCTACATTGTATAAAGTGCTATATGAATAAAGGTGATCTGTATGAATATATATGTGCATAAAATACCATCTATGTTTGCTACTGTCCACCATATACTGGGTAACACAGTTGACAGGTAACTTAGTTGACATTTTTAATGTCTTGGGCCTATAATCAACATGGAAGCCTAGAACTACTGAGCATATGGTGTGTTTAGAAATATATTTTCATAAACAAAATATAAGTTTTAGTTAAATTGTCAAGTTTTAGTAAAATTTGCAGCAATAATACTTGTTTAGCACTACTGACAGTCAATCCACTCTTGACACAGGTTTGCTAGTTTAACCAATATTAGGGGAAAGAGAGATAACATAAGTCTAGTGTTTCATCCATGTGCTTTTAGAGGAAATATCATCATACTGTGCAAATTATGCAAGAATGGGACAAACCATTCTTTTTTGAAGGGGTGTTTTCTAGGGGGTAACTTAGTTGACAATGGTTTTTCAGACACAAATAAAACAATTTATATCACAATAAAAACTTATTATTTTTGAAGTGCACACCCAAATGTCTTGATAACCTAACTGAAGGCAAAACTATAAAATTCATTTATAATTTTCATGCTTAAATGCAGAGTAGAAAAGGCAAATTTAACAAATCGGACAGCTGATTACCAGGGTTGTATGTGATATGACCATCATTTTTTTTACAAAAGCTATGACTTTTTTAACATATAGTAGTGAGATTGGGGAAAATATAATTGTGTACCAGAAAATTAAGCGTCGGGGGTTTGAATATTGATGAAAATAAATTAAAAATATACATCACAGACATGAGATGTACCCACAATTACAGAATGACCCATCTCTGAAATAAATTCAATATAACATAAGTGACAGGAGATAATTACACAAGCTTATTTTTGTTTGTACCTCAATAATTTCATTTAAAAAAAAACATTGTGTAACAGTTTAACAAGTAAAATGAAGCAGTTATCTCATAACTCATGTAAAATTTAAGCTATAATCTTTCTTCTAAGATAAAGATAATTCATTTGCAGTTCCGAGAGGGATTTAGTCACATGTCATTTAAATGTAAAACAGACATGATCTCACTACATACTTATCATAGTAATGAAGTATTTGTTTGTTGGCATTAAGACAACAGTGTCACAACATTTCAGAGAGGAGGACATTCCTATGAGAAAATAAAAACAGCCCAGTCCAGCTTACTGAGAATGAACTTACTGACCTTTATTCATTTTTTTTTATCACAGAAGTGTTTGTGATACAGAGCAAAAGCTAGAGGAGAAAAGGTTAATGCCTAAAACAGTCCTCTCTCCTTGTCTCCATCTGTGTTTTTGAAATCCTGCTTGGATGACATACAGCAGAGAAAAGTCTTCATGATTGAGAATGCAAGGAATCACCTTTATTTTACAGCAGTGGTTCAGTCAGCCATACATGATAAATGATACATCGGTGAGATCATTTATTCCTAACGGTTCCCGTGGGACACCTGGGCCGTTTTTCATAACAGACAACGTTTTCACCATCACTCAGCTCCTTAGACGGCACTGGATAAAGTCAGTATGGACATAAAATAAGCTTGTGGTCCACATTGACAGGCTGTGAGATCTGTGAAAGCGTTTGTCAGATCATATATTTTGTAAAAATATCACGTTGTGCAGTGATGTTTTAGTTTTATAAGTATTCTGAGTGTATCAAGTTTGCTGTAAGTGCACTTCATTTACAGTTTAACTAGCACGAGTGTTTGTTTAAAAGGTTGTTTGATTCACACATGAGCTCTTATGATCAGTTTCAAATGAGGAAACTGAATTAAGACCAGAACTGAAAAAAAGAAAAAAAAAACATTTGTATACATTCTATTCTGTGAAACATTTTGTTTTGAATCATTCACTTTGTTTTTTTTTTTGTTTTTTTTGGTGAATGAATCACTGCCCCTCTAGTGTTGCTGCAGATTAATAATCAGTTCTTAAATATTCATATTTTTTTATTTATTTCATTATATGCATCAAATCAATCTGGGCTGTATTCCAGAAAGCATGGTTAAATTACCATTTGCTAAACCATGAACTCTCTGTTGATTAACCCAAACCTTGCTTATTTGAGGTATGCTGGTTCCAAAAACGTCCCGGAGTAAGTTCATTCAACACGGAATATGTTCCCGGTTAACACGCAAGACTTTCTCAACAGAGCGACTAAACGACGAGTCACAACGGACGCTTCTTTCTTTCTTCTTCTTCTTCTGTTCAAAAGATTATTTGCATATCGCATATCGCAATCTAATTGCTTTTCTTTCTTTTTTTTTTTTGTTTAATCTTTACTCCTTGAGAATAAGCATTATATTGTTTGTTTCATGCTATTTATATAAGTCATATTAGATATGTATTTTTATTATAAAAATACACTACAGAAAATGCAGATCTATGTGAGATGATAATAAAAAATAACATAATATGATATTAATAAAATAAATATTACTTTGTCATAAGTGTTTTATAATTTACATATAAAAATATTATATATGCCAATAAAATAAATATAATAACCATATTAGAACAATATATTACCTTATATTTTACTCATATCAGTGCTTTATAATTTACATATCATACAACTATATTTCTTTCTATCTATCTATCTATCTATCTATCTATCTATCTATAAACGTTATTGTAATAATATATAATATCGTGTGCAATCTGCAATCTGTCACGCCCACTGGAGTCACATCAGTAAATCACGCACGCATGCTCTGATAGCTCTAAAGTAATCTAAACTGGCCATTTTTCACACTCTACAACAATAATACTGTTTTTGTATTATAGTAAGGTCTAAGTTTAGGGTCTTGATTTTGTTTGGGGGTGTACTAGAACATGCTCTCATGCTTGGTGGTTCGAAAAACGCATTATTTTTTACATAGTTTACATTATTACAATACCTTTCTCCCAGCCTGGCACTAATGGCTCATTAGTTCCGGGTTTAATGTGATTGGTTAGTTGTCCCAGTGCGTTGCGAACAGTTTAGATGGTGTTTCAGTACTGACACGCCCCTTGTCAAAGCAGTTAGCGCAAGCTAGATTAATAGTGAATCTTACGTTTTAAATATGGATATTTTTCTTACAAAAACGCATCGATTTGCTACAGGAGACCCTGGGAGCCGTGTGAGGCATTGCTGCATTGCTAAAGTTTGGCTAATCCCCGACCTGGTCCCTACTCACTGCCCAACAATTTGAATTTCCGTAGGCGAGATTTAATTTAATGATATTCTAATTGACCGCGTTGTGACATCATTGCATGCGGAAAACAAACGCTGTAGTCCTTGAAAAGAGATTTTTTAAAAAACGAAATATCCCTGCTTTCTGGAACACCCCCCTTGACAAAGGTTTTTGTTGTTGTTTTGGTGAATCCCTGCCCCTCAGGGGGGTGTTCCAGAAAGCAGGTTATGTGACATGCCTGGGTATGTTTAAGGGTAAGTAAGCAGATGACCTCAACTTTCGGTTCCAAAAACGGAGGTAACTTTCAGGGTATGTAAGTAGCCATAGCAGCTTACTTTCTGAAGATAACCTGCTCCAGAACAAGTTATGTTTTAGGGTTAGCTTACTTCAGAGCTATTAGCGCATGCGTGTGTGTGTGTGCGTGACTTACTGATGAGACTCCAGTGGGCGTGACAGATTGCAGATTGTGCACAATATTATATATTATTACAATAACGTTATTAATATAGATTAATATAGATAGATAGAAATACAGTTGTATGATATGTAAATTATAAAGCACTAATATAAGTAAAATATAAAGTAACATATTGTTCTAATATGGCTATTATGTACTTTATTGGCATATATAATAGTTATCTATATAAATGATACTAATGAACACTATTATGGCAAGGTAATATTTATTTTATTATATTATGTTTCTTTTTTTTATTATCATCTTGCACATCATAGATCTGCATTTTCTATAATGTATTTTATAATAAATATACATATAATTAGCATGAAACAAACAATATAATTCTTATTCTCAAGGATTAAAGGTTAAACAAAAAAAAAAAGTTTGCTCAACCACCAATTAGGTGGCGATATGCATCTAGTATGCAAATAACCTTTTGCAGTATCGCCCAGTTTATCTTAGCGTCTGTTTCCATAGTGACTCGTCGTTTCGTCGCTCGGTCGAGAACGTCTTGCATGTTAACCAGGAACATACTCCGTGTTGAATGAACTTACTCCGGGACGCGTTTTTGGAACCAGCATACCTCGAGTAAACAAGGTTTGGGTTAATCAACCGAGAGTTCAGGGTTTAGCAGACGGAAAGTTAACCTTGCTTTCTGAAATACACCCCTGGCGTTGCTGTAGTTTAATAATTAGTTCTTCAAATATTCATATTTTGATTTATTTAATAATATGCATCAGATTAGTCTGGACCAGTGTTTTTACAATTGTTGTTGTTGTTATTATTATTACTAGTATTATTATTATTTTATGAGTCCATGCCCCTCTAGTGTTGCTGCAGTTTAATAATTAGTTCTTAAATATTAAAATGTGTTATTTATTTCGTTATATGCATCTAATTAATCCGAACCAGTACTATTTTTATTATTATTATTATTTTTTAATTAATCCATGCCCCTCTAGTGTTGCTGCAGTTTAATAATCAGTACTTAAACATTCATATTTTTGATTTATTTCATGATATGCATTGAATTAATCTGGACCAGTGTTATTCATTCATTCATTTATGAATCCATACCCATCTAGTGTTGCTGCAGTTTAATAATCAGTTCTTTGTATTCATATTTTTAATTTATTTATTTCATTAGGCATCAAATTAATCTGGACCAGTGTTATATTTTAAATTATTATTAATTGTATTATTATTTATAAATCAATGCCCCTCCAGTGTTGCTGCAGTTTAACAATCTGTTCTTGAATATTAATATTTTCATATGCGTGAAATTAATATGTACCAGTGTTATTCTTTATTTATTTATTTATTTTTTTAAATGAATCAGTGCCCCTCTAGGGTGGCTACAGTTTAATAATCTGTTCTTGAATATTAATATTTTTGATTTATTTCATTAAATACATCGAAATAATCTGGACCAGTGTTTTTTTATTAATTATTAGTATTATTATTATTTAATTATTATTGATAAATCTTTGGCCCTCTAGTGTTGCTGCAATTTAATAATCAGTTATTCAATATTCATATTTTTTATTTATTTCATAATATGTCAAATTAATCCGGACCAGTGTTATTATTATTATTATTATTATGAATCCAGTTTGAAATTTTAGTATCAATTATATACTATTTAGTTTAAATATATATTCTATTTTAATTTTAATTTTAATTAAGTTTTTAAAAAGCTTGTTGAGTGACATTTTTACACTTAAAAAAAGTCAATGTATTTTTTTAAGCCTTTGTTATTGTAGTACTTCATTGAAAATGGGAGATGCTGCTATTAAAATGTTAAAAAAAATTATTTAAATGCTTTATTTCAGTTTTATGGTATTTTAAGTAATTAAAGACTTTTAAATGATTTTAGTTTTAGTTAATGATAACGCTGATTTTATTAAGGATGTTATTTAAAAGGTTAATTCAGTTAAATTAAAATAATACTAAGTTTATTTTTTATTCAGATTTTTTTCCCTACAAAAATAATCAAATGTTGGTGTTGTGAGCAGATATCTGGCATGTTTTACTATATTGGTGAACTATCAATTCTATAATTGAATTTATTAATTGCCATTCTATGAACAAAGTGACCTAAACTATTATATAATATACCCAAAAACACAGCTCAGTTCTCTATCATTTCCTACAAAGCTTTCTTTATAGTGTTCTGCAACTTTATTTGTATTTCACCAACGCAATATCAGGGGAACAGAAAGCATGTTTAACTCATAGGACTGCTGTATAAAATATCAGGAAAATATCTAATTCCAGCCAAGTCATGAGTAGAGACATTCATAAATCTCTGAATGACGCTCATTTATACATGCAGTCTCTAAGATTCTTGCAACAGGTGGTCTCACTGGAGGGATACGTGGACTGCTACCACCAAAGATCTTCTCGTGTGGAGAAATGATGGGTAAACACATCATGATGACAGATATATTTTAGTGCAATTAAAACATGTTAGTAATGATGAGTTTGGCATCCCATGATAGCATGTCTGTTTTCATTCAACTGCCACTTCATTATGAACATTGTGAAATAATTGTGTGGTTATGAAAGCCAGTACACAGCTGCAGTAATGTGAGAGAGGAAATGCCCACATTGGCGTTTGTAATAGTTGAAGTTATTATTTGGATAGAAGCTCAAATCAGTGTGAAAAGCGAATGAGACGCAGTGAAGGGCATCTAGCAAGCATCTGCATCCCAGTCCTGGAAACCCAGCCAAAAGTCGCAGATGCTTCATTATAAATTCTAAATAATGTGTCTTTGTAGCAGAGAAGCCATCCGGCTTGCTTTGACCGACTTGACAAACACTGTTATAAATCAGGCTGTGGGACTTTTGGCGAATTAGATCAGACATTTACAGATGCACCACTGATACAGTTCATGTACAGCCATTTTCACTTACTCTGTTACACAAGTTTTTAAACCTGAAAACTCTTTAACAAATGCAGCCATTTGAATGCCAGCTTTGCCATTTCTACCAAGATGGTTTACTCAAAATGTGCACTGAAAAATGAAAGTTCACTCAGGCCATTTGCTTCTTCATCTGAACAGATTTGAAGAAGTTTAGCATTACATCACTTCCTTACCAATGAATCCACTGCAGTGAATGGGTGTCGTCAGAATGAGAGTCCAAACAGCTGATAAAAACATCACAATAATCTGTTGTCTTGTGAAGTAGAAAAAAAGAAGACACAAATCTTTTCAGTTAAAATATGAGTCCTCTATCCATAATATTGTATAATTTCCATAATATTCTTGTGTAATTGTGATAAGGCAGGGGTGGGGAACCTTGATCCTGGAGGGCTGGTGTCCCCGCAGAGTTTAGCTCCAACCCTGAAAAAAATAATACCAACCTGTATCCTGAAGACCTTGATTAGCTTGTTCAGGTGTGTTTGATTAGGGTTGGAACTAAACTGTGCAGGGACACCGGCCCTCAAGGATCAACGTTCCTCACCCCTGTGATAGAGAAATGTAAAACGTGAAAAATAGTTTTGGCCAGCCTTAGGTACATACATTTAAGCAATTAAGAGACAAATTCAATGAGAAAGAGGACCAAAAATGTCCACCCTGTTAGGGACAAATGAACAGCAATTTGAAAAATTTATGAATTAAATGTATGGACATTCTTTGAGAGACATACAGCTAATTACTTGGTTATGGTGGAAACACTATGCAAAACATACCTAAAACATACATACGTAAGATGTAATACAGTTATTACAATACATTATTTCTTGAACTTAAACATACTGTAAATTGCTGTCACTATCACTATGTACACTAAATGTGTCCACCCTGTCAGGTTTTCTGACCTAACAAGGTGGACACTAACAGGGTGGAAATTTTGACCTAAAATCAGCCATTACACTAAGTCTGAGCAAAAATTGCTAACACAGAAGTTCAGGTTTTCTGACCTAACAGGGTGGATGCTAACAGGGGGGAAATTTTGACCTAAAATCAGCCATTATCTTAAGTCTGAGTTAAAAAAAAAATGTTAATACAGAAGGCCAGTTTTTCTTACTTAACTAGGTGGACACTAACAGGGTAGACATTTTGACCTAAAATCAGTCATTATACAAAGTCTGAGCAAAAAATGCTAACATAGAAGGTCAGGTTTTCTGACTTAACAGGGTGGACACTAACAGAGTAGACATTTTGACCTAAAATTTAGACATTATACCAAGACTGAGCAAAAAGTGCTAATACAGAAGGTCAGGTCTTGTGACTTAACAGGGTGGACGCTAACAGAGTAAACATTTTGACCTAAAATCAGCCATTACACTAAGTCTGAACAAAAAATGTTGAAAAATGCTAACACAGAAGGTCAGGTTTTCTGGTGTAACAGGTTGGACACTAACAGAGAGGACATTTTGACCTAAAATCAGCCTTTACACTAAGTCTGAAGGAAAAAAAATGCTAACAGAGAACGTGAGGTTTTCTGGCTCAGCAGGGTGGGCACTAATGGAGTGGACATTTTGACCTAAAAGAACCATTACGCTAAGTCTGAGCGAAAAATGCTAACACAGAAGGTCAGGTTTTCTGGCGTAACAGGGTGGACACTAACAGAGAGGACATTTTGACCTAAAATCAGCCTTTACACTAAGTCTGAGGAAAAAAATGCTAACAGAGAACGTCAGGTTTTCTGGCTCAACAGGGTGGGCACTAACGGAGTGGACATTTTGACCTAAAACAACCATTGCGCTAAGTCTGAGCAAAAAAAAATGTTAATACAGAAGGTCAGGTTTTCTGACCTAACAGGGTGGAGACCAACAGAGTTGACACTTTGACCTAAAACAACCATTACGCTAAGTCTGAGCGAAAAATGCTAACACAGAAGGTCAGGTTTTCTGACCTAACAGGGTGGACACTAACAGGGTGGACATTTTGACCTAAAATCAGCCAGTACACTTAGTCTGAGCAAAAAATGCTAAAACTGAAGATCAGGTTTTCTGACTTAACAGGGTGGATGCAAACAGAGTGGACATTTTGACCTAAAACCAGCCATTACACTAAGGCTGAGCAAAAAATGCTAACACAGAAGGTCTGTCAAATAAAGAATTGAATGTTGTTGTTTTTTTTAAACGCTACTTTTACAAATCAGAATTTCTATTTACTTTTTAACAAGGTTAAGACATGTTGAAGTTGACCACATTAGATTGGAAAGATAAAATAAGCAAAAACAGGCAAGTGACAAAACGGAGACTCTCACTCACCTTCCCCAGTTGTTTTCTCTCCAAGAAATTGATGTCAGCTGTATGATGTAATTTCCTTTTTCCAACTTTCATTTAAAGGGCCAGTAGTCGAATATAACAGGGTGGACAATATTTTGAGGGACAAGTTAAAAACCTTATTTATTTATTTATTTGTTTGTTTGTTTGTTTGTAATGAATTTAATACTTGAAAACGATATATACATTAGAGAAAACTATTACTGATATACCAAACAAGGTGAAAAGAATCTAAAAAAATAATATTTTTTTAAAAAAAAAGCACTCATATTAAGTATTGTATTCATCATCAAAATGGCAGATACAGGCCTGGACATAGGAAAAATTGTGATATTTGGTGGTTTAAAATGCTGTAAAATGTTTAGAATTATTAAAAAAAAAACCTTAAATATGCTTAAAGTTCAAAAGGTGTAATTTACATCAAAGACAACTTTAAAATTGAGGTTGTTGAAAATTATCATGATCTTTATTTGGCACACAATGTGGCACCGAATCCCAGCAATGACCCAGATGAAAATGGACTGTTCTTCTGCAAAAGTTATATTTTGCTCATTTATAGGCTATTTAAATATAATCATAGTGCATATTAGTGCCAAATGTTTATCCCTTTTTATTAACTAATTGACAGATAGGACAGATAATGTCCTTAAATGGGAGAGTCTCAGGATACTAAAATAAAGACATGCATTTTATTTTTCTTCTTTATTTTTATGAACAAAAATATTAAATATTATAAACAAATATATAAGATATAAAACAAAGATTTGGTTGATGTAACCGATCCAGAGATCTCTGCATTTTCTTTTTAGATAGAACTAAATTTGTATTACATTTTTTATTTCAGTTAAGGTTTACTTTATTTCAAGTAACAATTTTTTTTTCGTTTTTTATTTTAGTTAAACGGATTTGCTCAGACTTTATAAAGAAACAGAAATGATTAAGTCATAAAATAATTTCATAGTGTGTTTTGAATGTGACGCTTTATTTATTTATGTATGTAGTTGCTTGTGAACCATTTTAACTTGTTCATTAAAAAGATCCGATTCAAAAGAATGATTCATTTGCGAAATGGGCATCACTACAAAGATTTTATTTTCTTTATATCTGATACTGGTATTAAGAGGGTGATCTATGCATTCATAGTTATAGGTTATTACCAATAATACATTGCATTAAAACGTAATTGTTGTAAAATTCAGTTTATTTTTTTTAATCTAAACTTTAAATTATCTAAAGATTCAGTCAGTTAGTAGGCACAAGGGGTTAATGAATTATTTTAGTTCCCTTGCATAAAGAAGAAAAAGAAAAAAACATGACACGCACATTGAGCAATCTTCGCGTTATGCCAAGCCGGTTGCATTACTATTGGTTGTTTCACCTTTCAAGCGCGTTCATTTACTCTGGCGCTCCGCAACCGAACGGCACCGCGCGACACTCTCATATCAGGACTGTGGAAAACGAGGACGTCAAAGAAACCTAGTTAGTGCAGTACTAATGCAAATACATACTTTTGAAGCCTCAACAGTGCAACGTAGTTGGATATAGCAGTTATCGATACAATATTTTTCCCCTTCGTGCCATGAAGAACCTTCTCCCCAAGCTGTGGATCTTCATCGCTCCAGTTGTTTTCCTCCCTTCGTTCAACGCTGTCGAGTATGATTTCTACACCTGGAAACCGGATACGTGGCTCCACAATTACGGCAAAAGCCCACAGTGCATGGATATTCCGGAGGACCTGAGGTTGTGTTATAACGTGGGCTACCACCAGATGCTGCTTCCCAATTTGCTGGACCATGAAACCATAGCGGAGGTGAAGCAGCAAGCGGGCAGCTGGGTTCCTCTGGTGCACAAAGCCTGTCACCCCGGCACGCAAGTGTTCCTCTGCTCGCTCTTCGCCCCCGTGTGCCTCGAAAGACCCATATATCCGTGCCGCTGGCTGTGCGAGGCTGTCCGGGACAGTTGTACCCCTATTATGCAGTCGTTTGGGTTTCCTTGGCCTGAAATGCTAAACTGTGACAAGTTTCCCCTGGGCGACGTATGCATTTCTATGAACAACACCAGCAGCAATGATACGGACAAATCCCCAGGTGTGTATGATAGCTGACTGAATTCCCATTAGCTTATTTCTATTTTATCTTCATTTTTATGCTGCAGACGAATATCAATTATGAGTGTCTCTAGCTTATCTAAAATATAATATAGTTTTTATGTGGTTTCTTCACAGTTTTCACAAGTGTACGTTTTCTATTTACTATATTTATTCTATTAAAGTAAGAACAAGTAGGTTGTCTGAAGTTTTGACTTGTAGCATATTATGGTTTGGCAAGGCTGATCGTTTGTTAAGACGATAAGTTTAAGTTTGTTATGATATTATAAACAAATAAACAAGGGTTATTTATATGTATTTACTTCTTATTTAACATTACAGTGTTAAAATAGATTTTTAAATGGTGTCAGAGTCATCTCACCATTGAATATGAAACTACATTTTTTTTTTTGGGAAAAAACAGAAAATTATTGTGGATGTCAAATGGATGGAAAAGCTGCTGCTTGAGGAACATAAAAACTAAACACACATACAAATAAATACAGAATCAAAAATAGTACATCAACGATGATTATAATGATGAATATTATTATTGAATGTTCTAGGTTTTTGGTTTAATGAAACCTTTACTATTAGATCAATCTTACAATTGTGTTCATTTCAAGCCCATAAACAAGAATTACTGAATACATATGGCAGAACATTTGGATTAAATCTTTTTTGTTGTTGTTTTTCTTTAGGTGTCCCTTCTGTCTGTCCGCCATGTGACAATGAGATGAACACAGATGCAATTGTGGAACACTTGTGCGCCAGTGAATTCGGTAATTTAATGCAATATTGTAGTATTATATTTAAAAAAAAAAAAAAAGGTTTAGACTGCATCTAAGCAGTTAGTTTGAATGTGACCCTGGACTACAAAATCAGTTGTAAGGGTCAAAATCTAGAAATTTAGATTTATACATAGCTTTCCATTGATATATGGTTTGTTAGGATTGGAGTGGGGGTGAGGGTGCAAAAAAATCTAAATATTGAGAAAATCACCTTTAAAACTGTCCAAATAAAGTTCTTAGCAATGCATATTACTAATCAAGAATTAATATATAAAATATCTTTATGGAACATGATCTTATCTTAATATCCTAATTATTTTTGGCATAAAAGAAAAATCGATTTTGACCCATACAATGTATTTTTGGCTATCGCTACAAATTTACCCGTGCTACTTAAGACTGGTTTTGTGGTCCAGGGTCACAAATATGTAGCCAAATTTAAGATAAATAAATAATTCATAAATATATTCTCATTAAGTAAGATTTTCCGGTATAGTTGCTAATTAAGATATTAATTTAGTGTGTTTGACAATTAAAAACATCACTTTTTGGTTGTACCGACATGCGGAAAATGCAAAACTGGCTAATTTTTTTTCCTGATCATACTCTCAACATGCTGATTTTACGGTATAAAGTTGAAACAGGCTACAAAGTCAAACCCTACTGAGTTCAGAACAATTTTTAAAATGGGCTCTTACATACACTATTATGGAAATCTGTCTAAAACATATTGAAACGCACCTCAGATGAAGAATTCTGGAATAGATCTTTTCTGAACATAAGCACAGCACAGCTAATCTTGTTCCAAACACTTTTCGGCATGCTGCTACTAACGCAAGTGATTTCAGAACGCTTCATTTATTGGCCAGCACTTAATGACTTCAAGAGAACAAAATCCGATCGTCTGATTCCCGTCATTGTGATTCCGCTCAGGCCCAGTTTTTTTGCCCACACATTTGTTTTCAATAATATCGTTGCCCGAAAAAAATATTTCTAGTATTGCTTTCCGGATTTGCACTCTTTAAATCTATTTCTCTCTTGAGACAGTAAGAATGGTGTAGTGCTGCTTAAACATAACAACATGTGTGACCACAGTACAGATAAACACTGAGTATTGTGTGTCCAGTATTGTTTACCACTCAATACATCTTTTTTTGTTGTTTCATTTCCATTGTTTTGTTTTCAAAAGCAACTCAGAGTGATCAGACATTATTATTAGATTTCAACTGCAAATGGAGATATTTGGATTTATGAAAAGCAGAGCTACTTCTTTTATTGAAAATGCTGTTTACCCAGAGATGTCGTCACAATCTAGAAGGTTTTTTTTTAGCATCTGAGATGTTGTCAAAGACAGGAAGCTTGCCGTTGGCAAGAATTTCATGGGACCTTTTATTTTTATGGCAAGCTATCAAGCACCAACCCAACAAAGGCTTTTTCTAGTCATTACAGCATGACTGTCTCAAGCTACACTACTAGTCAAAAGTTTTTGAACAGTAAGATTTTTAATATTTTTTCTTAAAGTCTCTTCTGCTCAACAAGCCTGCATATATTTAATCCAAAGTACAGCAAAAACACTAAAATTTTGACATATTTTTACTGTTTAAAATAACTCTTTCTATCTGAATATATTTTAAAATGTAATTTATTCTGTGATCAAAGCTGCACTTTCAGCATCATTACTCCGGTCTTTATTGTCACATTATCCTTCAAGAAACCTTTTATTATTAATATTAATATAATCAATATTTAAGACAGCTGAGTACATTGTTTTCGGGATTCTTTGATGAATAGAAAGATTCAAAGATTTGAAATTAAAAAGCTTTTGTAGCAAGGACGCTGAGTGATCAAAAGTGATGATAAAGACATTTATAATGTTACAAAAGATTTCTATTTCAGATTAATGCTGTTCATCGAAGAAACCTGAAACAGTTCTACTCAGCTGTTTTCAACATAATAATAATAATAAATGTCTTTTGAGGAGCAAATCAGAAAATTAGAATGATTTCTAAAGGATGTTGTGACTGGAGTAATCGAAAAAACAGAAAAATATTACATTTTATATTATATTCAAATAGAAAACAGTTATTTTAAATAGTAAAAATAATTAAAAATTGTTTCTGCTGTAATTTGGATAAAAATTGCAGTCTTGGTGGGCAGAAGAGACTTCTTTAAAGCCGTTAAAATATTACTGTTCAAAAACTTTTGACTGGTAGTGGATGTTCTTCATTCAGTCTTATTAAAACAAATATTTTTTGATTAATAAACAATAAAACATAACCTGTAACCACATTTGTAGGTGACCTGCAATTTTCTGCAAAAATGTGCAAAAATGCTTATAATTAAAATTCTTGTTTAACAGTGAAGGCATAAATGCAGTACATGAATAACTTGGAAAGGATTCTAATGGAAAACCTGATGTAGTTTGTGTTTCTTGGCTTTCTTTTTTGACCATTTTTCTTCTATTACACTAAGCAAATACATCATATGATAGATGTTTTGTCAAAACAAAGCTCGTGGGAATAAGAAAATTGTGTAGCTCAGAGATTTTAAAGCTAGTGTTTTGAAAGGATACTGTAATTTGTTTGATTATGTATTGTAGTTGTTCTGTGTTGTTGGTAATGCTAAACATTGTTATCCACAATACACATGGGGAATAACCAATTTAAATAGCTTAAATTCTTTCATAATGCAATGCTTGAATAAAAAGAGATTTATGGAGTGCCTCAGGGCTCGGTAATAGGACCCTTTTTGTTTTACCGTTACTAATAGAGTAAGTTTAGGAGAAACTGTGCAGTCTTTTTATTGATCTTGGTTGGATTTAGAATTTGATTCGTACCCAAGAATCGTATCCTCACACACCCTGGATGATATTGCGATACAGCGCATTGCACCATCCAGCTTTGCACAATTAGCACAGAATAGCATCTGAAAGACATAAACTAGAATGAGTTCTTGGCTAAAATGTGACAACAGATGATGAAAAACAGCCAAGTGTTCAGCATTTCCATGGCAAAGAAATACAACAATGACCTTAAGCAAAAATACTTCAAATATTTGCATTTTCCATCCGTACTTGAAGGATTTTTTTGTAAATGAAGGTTTTACCTTACATAAATGTTTTAGATGGTACATAACTCTTTTAGATATTGCAAAGAAATGTAAACTTTCATGAACGTTAATGACTTCTCAAACCTTTTTTTTTCTTCTTGTAGCAATCAAAGCGAAGATTAAGGAGGTCAAAATAGACAACTCGGACCGAAAAGTCATTCTGCAGAAAAAGAGGAAGGCGGTGAAGCTGGGAAATCTGACAAAGCAGGATCTAAAGAAGCTTGTTCTTTACCTGAAAAACGGAGCAGACTGTCCATGCCAACAACTGGAAAACTTAGGGAGTAACTACTTAATCATGGGCCGCACTGTGGGGAAACAGTATATACTGATAGGCATTCATAAGTGGGGCAAATCTAGCAAAGAAATTAAGAAGGCCCTTAAAAAACTTCAAAGCCACAAATGTCCAGCTTTTGAAACAGTGTTCAAGTGATTTTTGATCAGTTGGTTACTAATCTTTGTGAACTTTCCATTATCGCATTATATTGCATTTTGCATTACAGAACAGTATAGAAAGGAACCACAGATGCCACAATCCAATTGGTTCCAATAAATGTCTGAACTACATGCAAGCAAGTGCCATTTAGTTCAGTGTTCTTGAGCATTTCTAACCAATCCCAGTTATTTACATTCCATTATGCTGCAAGTCAGATGAGTGAGTTCTGCTTTTGCAAACACTGCCTTTTGATATATCTTGATGTTTTCATGGTTAAATAATATGTTTATGTTTTATAATACTCATCACAGTTACCAGGTATTCAGTAAAATACACAATACATGCACCTTTTTTGACAGTTTGTTGTTGCATAGGATGCAAATCACAGTTAATCATGCCGTGGAAGGTGTCCTATAGCATGCCTGAGGACTTGCACAATGCACTGTAATCGTTCAACATTAAAACAGACAATATTTTTAATATATTTGACTGCACTCTTTATTACATGCTGTGTATTAGTGAGTGCTTTAAGTATAAAGACGAGTAGCAGCGGTGACCTGCCAAGCAGTCCGGTTATAACAATCACATGCTGTGAACTCACTGCGAAATAATCACTACGAATCAGATCAGATTAGAGAAATTTCAGGCTCTGCATGTGCCCTGTGTAAGCAAACAGCTAGACAAAGTGTTTGTCTTGTATAGACAGATCAGAGATGTTTGTTTTGGATTCAGAGTGAAATTTGGACATATTTCTCTCCCAGCTTTCCTAATGAAAGGCCGTTTGAGCTTTCGCCCTCTCTCTCTCTCTTTTTTTTTTTTTCTTCAAGGAGAGGTAATAATACATTTTGTGTCAAAGCCAAAAGATTATTTGATAAATTATAATTTATAGTAAATGATCCCAAAGAGAGAAATAAATAAATAAATAAATAAATAGCAACGTTTGTTTGCACGTTCTGGAAAGGAAAAAAAAAAAAAATGCAATTAAAGTAATAATGAAATAAAAAATCAAGAGTTTTAGTCCTTGTCTACATTAAAAAAAGGTGTAGAAACAATCTTTACTTAAAAATTGCTAGTAAATTAAGTATAATTAATTATAAAGAAACAGCCAACATATCGAATTAACATATCGACTGAAATAGTATTTTATTTCCAACTTGTTACAGTATATTTGCTTTGATATCATCTATGCTATTGAGATGCTAAATTAGAATTATGAGATGAAAGATTTACAGTAAAGTATGAGATACTAAGTCATATTTTAACTCATAATTTGCTTTCATCATAATTTTACATTTTTGCCATAAATTCATCTTAAACATAATTTCTAATTTCAATCAAAATTTCAGCTTTTTATAATAAATCTTAATAATTATGACATTTTATCTCATAATTGTGACTTTGTCAATTTTAACTTATTAATCTCATAATTATGACTTTTAAATGATTTTTAAATTTTTAGCTCATAGTTATGACCTTGTCAAAACATGATTATTTTAATGATTATGAAAGCCCAGTTGCACAACGTTTTAAAATTAGATAATATATAAATATAAAAAATTATAATATTGAGATACTAAGAAAATTCTACTTTTTATCTCATAATTGGACATAATTTTACATTTTTATGTGATATTTTCAACTTTTTCAATGTTTTACTTTTTAAATTTTATCTTAATTTCAGATGTCATAATTTCAGCTTTTTATATTAAATCCCAACTTTGAAAATCATTATGACATTTTATCTCATAATTGTGACTTAGTTTCAATTTTTTAATCTCATAATTATGACTTAGTATGTCATATTTTAACTTTTTAACTAATAGTTATGACTTTTTGTCATAATTATGATTTTAAAAATATGATTATTTTAAAACGATGATTATGAAAGCCCAGTTGCACCACATTAGAAAAATAATGTTTTAGTAAATT
>JAHKKF010525271.1:0-17959 GCA_019740295.1 Labeo calbasu | reverse complement strand
AGCTCAGTTATGACTTACTGTAATAATTATGATTAAAAAACATGATTATTTTTCTTCTGAATCTTAAGAATAAAATGAACTACTCCAATCAAGCTCGTTATTCAAATTATTGCATATTTTTTTAGCAAATTATGCAAAAAAGTTGCATTTAAGATACATAAAATGCAAGCTTTGAAACTGGCTTTAGCAAAACGAAGGATTTAATAGAAAAATGTTTAAAATGTAATTTCATTTGCCTCACAGAATGCTTCTAATACAATACATCATTTGAAATGGGTTGGAAATGTTCAAAAAATTATATGTATGCACTTTTAAACCCTCGATAATGTCATATCTCACAGATTTCGAAGTGCATTTTTGTGTGTTTTTCAAACTGAGGGACGAGTTGAAATTGTCTGTGGTAATTGCCAACATGCCACAGATGTTGTCCATAGAGCTTAACTTGTAGTGAACCCAGAGCATTCCTTTAAAACTGTTTAGTTACTTTTGAAGACCCCCCAACCTTTTGTTTTGACGTCCTTTCGGGGTGATTCAAGCCCAAATTAAACCATCTGCAGCAAAAGAAATCCATACATGGCAAATGGCAAAAGCCCCGAGTGCGTGTTACCCCCAGGAGAAGGCGAGCGATCCCAGCTCATGCAAAAGCATAGTGATGGTTTATCCAGGTTAAGCAAATAGCTGTGTTTTGTGCTCTGGGATGACATTGACTGCCAGACTCTATGGGATGATCATTAGAAGCAGCTGTTGGCTTTGCTGCTGCATATTTCCCAGCTTCATTGAATGAAAAAGACTTGCTTTTTTGTCTCCAGCCTTGAGGGGAAGAAAGCCTATTAAAAGCCATAAATAATATGATGCTCTCACAGGATAGCATCTGAGGTAAGATGGGCTCTGTGGTAAACATCCTTCCACATGAGGTTTGGCCTCAACTTCTCACACATGCCAACTGCCAAAGCTGCCAGATGCGTAGACTCCGAATACGGTGCCGTCACTGTTCCCAATTCCACGGCGAGGGTTCTGTCCGCCAGTCTTAATAGGAGTGAACAAGCTAGCATGTTAGCACGAAATTATCCCGACTGAGGTCTGCTTGCGCAATCCTTCTGATCTAGATAATGACTAAATAAATCTGACTTTGTTGGTTTGTTCAACATCTCACAGTTTTATCAAACAAATGGCCTTCTTGACTGTGGGTGGGTGGGAGTGAAGGAATGCTGTCTGGTAAAGTACTTCTCGAAAATTTGGGTCCAAGAAATGTCCTTCGTAATCGAAGTGAATGACACGAGAATGGTGTATTTAGACATATGCAAGAACATGATGTATCGATATCTGGTACCTTAAAGTGATAGTTCGCCCAAAAATAAAACGTCTGTCATTACTCAGCCCTCAAGTTGTTCTAAACCCGTTTGACCTACAGTACGTACTCTCTTCTAGGAAAAACACAAGGAGAAGTGAGAGCAGAATGAGAGCACTTTTCCATCAAGTGAAAGTGACCAGGAGCTATCAAGCTTCAAAAAATGACTAAATCATCCTAAAAATGGTCAGTGTGACTTTGCTATAGTTCTGCCTAAGTATCCTAAAGTCATTTAACATCTTTATGTGACGAACAAACCAAAGTTTAGGCTGTAAATTGTGAATTTGTGTGCATTCTAATACTGCTTAAGTTTTTTTCAAACAAACTTAGATTTAGCTACTCTATGAAAATACGATAATAGCTGACTGACCACCCCTTTCATTAATGTTTATTGCATCATTTTAGTGTCGTGTGTTACCATGATGGAGTTTCATATTTGACTGTATGACACTGTGCATCTTCAATACATTGCAATTTACCACATTCATAATGTGGCTTTTTTCTTTACCACTTGTGATGTTAAAGGGATAGTTCGGCTAAACAAATTAAGACTTTTTTTTAAGAAATCCGAAAGCTTTCGTACCCTGCACAGACAGCAGTGCAACTGATATATTACTGTTCAAGGCCCAGAAAGGTAGTAAAGACATCCTTAAAGGGGTCATCGGATGCTAAGTTCACTTTTACATATTGTTTGAACATTAATGTGTGTTGGCAGTGTATGTACATGACATGGCATGAGCGTTTTACCTCAGATCAGCTGTAACAGTCCCCCCACTTCGTTTCGTTGCCAGAGCAGGGATGTAAATTAGACAAGAATATCTCTAATTGAGCGATTGAGGTGTTGTGTTGCTGGATGTAATAATGAACGTAGTGGTCGCCATTTACTCCCGACATCTGAGCCGCTGAAGATGCAGTGGATTATGTTTGTTTGTGAAGGGAATGCGCCTCCCGATCTACATAAATGCGTCTATGTTCGCGCGAATCATTCATGATCCAGCTTCACTTACAGCAGAAGTGAGTATAAGGGGTTTTTTATGAATCTTTGTGATCGCCTTTCCTAATAATGTGCTAGTTAGCAAGTTTAGCGGCTAAACACGGCTAAAGTAAACAGGCTCGTCACTCCACAGAGAAGAGAGAGGGGCGGGGCGAGCACAGCTCATTTGCATTTAAAGGAACAACCCCTCAGAATGGGATGTTTTTTACAGAGCTCATTTTGGCAAGGTAAAAAGGGTGTTGTTTTACACAACCATTGAGAATTTTTAACTAAAGTATATTATAGACTGTTCATTAAAACCCTAAAGAATCATATCAACTTGTGGAAAATGGGCATCCGATGACCCCTTTAACATAGTCTGTGTGACATCGGTGAAGCTACAAAAAAAATTTTGTGTGCAGAGAAAACGACTTTAAGCACCTTGTTGCACATGTATGTGTCTTGGCACTCTCATGAACTTGCATCGAAAACTGACACAGAATAGAAGAAACTGTTGAATAAAGTTGTTATTTTAGTTTTTCTTTACGCTCAAAAAGTACTCTCATAGCTTAATAATATTACGGTTCAACCACCGATGTCACATGGACTATTTTAACAATGTCCTTATTACCTTTCTGCACCTTAAACATGTCAGTTGTGTTTCGAGGGGGTTCCCCTAGTATAAAAATACATGTTTTTTTGGCAGGGCTCCCCTAGTAGAAACACATTGCAGGGGCTAAATATCACATTATTGGGGTCACTTCAACCCGCAGCAACAGTGTTAAAGTAGCCCAATTCTGTGGGGAAACTGAGGACTTGGCAACAGCGGTTGTTAGTATATTATAAAAGTAAAAACTGGTTTTAGTTTTGTATATTAACATTATTTCGGTTAATTATTATTATATTTTTATTATTGTAAATTTAAGTTAAATCTGTAAAACTTAAAATGTTTATCCTGTATTTTTTTTACGGTAAAATTCTAGCAACTACAGCTTTTTTTCTTTTCTTTTTTCATTTAGGAACTTACAGGAAAAATTAACTTCCAGAACAAACATTTACAGATAATTTATTCACCCCTTGTCATCCAAGATGTTCATGTCTTTCTTTCATCAGTCGTAAAGAAATTATGGTTTCTGAGGAAAGCATTTCAGGATTTCTCTCCATATAGTGGACTTCTATGGTGCCCCAAGTTTGAACTTTCAAAAAGCAGTTTCAAGGGGCTCTAAATGATCCCGGCCAAGGAAGAAGGGTCTTATCTAGCAAAACAATCGTTTATTTTCTAAAAAAAAAAAAAAAGACAATTTATATACATTTTAACCTCAAACGCTCGTCTTGTCTAGCTCTGCGTGAACTCTGTGTATTCCGGTTCAATGCAGTTCAATACCATCTAATTTTCTCCTTCAACTTCAAAATCGTCCTACATCACAGCAGAAGTACCGACCCAGTGTTTACAAAGTGAACATGCAAAGAAGATCAAATGCCTTTTTGAAAAAAAGGTAAAACAGCAATTTTCAAGTTGGAAAAGAAAATGAGATGGGAGTTTTTCAACGTACGAACTGTCATGAACTGGAATACACAGAGTTCACACAGAGCTAGACAAGACGAGCGTTTGAGGTTAAAAAGTATATAAATTGTCTTTTTTTTTAATTTTTTATCAAGACCCTTCTTCCTCGGCTGGGATCATTTAGAGCCCTTTGAAGCTGCATTTTGGAAGTTCAAACTCGGGGGCACCATAAAAGTCCACTACATGGAGAGAAATCCAGAAATGTTTTCCTCAAAAAACATAATTTTATTATGACTGAAGAAAGAAAGACATGAACATCTTGGATGACAAGGGGGTGAGTAAATTATCTTTAAATTTTTGTTCTGGAAGTGAACTTCTCCTTTAACAGTCGTGGTCACCATTCATTTTCGTTACATGGAAAAGAGCAGCTTGCACATTTTGTAAAACATCTCCCTTATGCACATTCGAAACAGAGTAAAGAATAACATTTGTGTGTGTGTGATCCATTAAGCAGGCCACTTGCCACTCTTTTTTGGCCCAAACTCTGAATGCTGAATCAGATGCGTTTAAATCTCGACAGCATGCAATTCAGTTTAAACATAACCAGGACAGATGATAACTGGCTTGGGCGTCGTGGATCATAGATTTGGCAGGGACGGGATTTGTAGACACACACTGGACTTGATTTGCTCTTGCAAGTCTTGAGATACAGACCTGACCCCTACTGTGAGGTGAGAGCAGATTTTGGCAGAAGAGTAGGATTTCATAAATCAGCTGATGGCCTCTCATACCTCTGGGATATAAACACATCTTTCTCCTATGTTTCGTTTATGACTTTGACAAATTGAAAATGGGCAAAGCTGTGGAGTTGTATTACATTTAGCCACTAACAAGAGAAGTAAATATTTTCAGTTGAATAATCTACTTCATCTATTATTGTATTTTTTTTGTATTATTACATTTGGTTTGGAGACTCTGTTTGAGGAGAACTTTCTTCCAGGAATTTTTTCTCTCTCAATCTACCCATACTACAGTTTTGGCACTGCAAACTCCCTGATGATTGAGAGAAAAAAATCCAGCTCTAAATCTCAAGCCCGTTCTTTCACCATGCGAAAAATATGTAAAATAAAAACTGTTTGTGCAAATTTATGACTGCTCTGTTTTTTTCTGTCATTCTATAAGCCGATATATTGGCTCAAGGGATAGTCAATCTCTTATTTCTATAATCGGGGCCTGACCTTTATACTGAGACAGTCAGTCACTTTGATGCCTGTAGAAAGCGTTATAAACATATCAATGTCCCAAATGCATCATATGACCTCTGTCAGTGACATGTTTATATCCAATGAGAGGTATATGTAAAGCAAACAAATGATTTATGAAATACTCCAGAGCAGCATGCGCCATCTCCATCCATGCAATTGCATTAAATGCCCAATAGAGGGCAGTACCTACTTTACCTGATGGGCATTCCTGTTATGCAGTACCTGTTGACTTGTGTTACTTTACACAAAGAATATGCATTTTTATGAAGGAATTTGCCATATGGAAATATGCTCTGGTCAGGCTTATGCACTTCAAGTTTACTACTTATAAAATCTGGTTATTGTAACTTAAACAACATTCAAATAAAGAGATCAAATTTACCTATCCGTAGAAAAGTAAGCTAAATCCAATATATTTCACATGAAAATGTACTGAGTAGTAATTGATACTCCCAGTTAATAGTAGTCAAGAGCAATGGCCTACAACACACAAAAAAAGAACATATGTCTGCCAGATGATCTATCTAATGAATCATTACTAAATAAAAACAGAAATTTAAAATGTCTGTATCCACCTTATTTTTCCACTAAGAGTGGGTGCAGCCATTTGTACATTTTTTATGGGTCTGGCTTCCAGTCTCATCCGCGTCCAGCTATTTTTAGCTGTACAAAACAGCTAATTTTGCTGCTTCATATTGCAAATTGGTGTGACTCACCATATTATTTGAATGTTTTATCTTAATTATGAACACAGTTTCACAGAACACAATTTCACAATTTACTGCACGTTGTTATTCTTCTCATTATTTCCCTAAAGCGGCTAATGAACCAGAAATCTCACCCATAGGGTTATTTCCGCACTGAAGAATACCGAATACCGAAGTTGTGAGTCTTTTGTTTTATTAGTTTTTTTCTTCTTTTTTAGTTTGTCCTTCATCTTACCACATACACTTACGTATAATGAACATTCTTGGATTCAATGGTCAAAATGGTCAGTTATTGTCATGTTTTGAGCTGTACTAATTGGCCGGACCAGGAAAAACATCTGGAGTACTATAGACTGCCAAAAGTTATATCAAATCAAGGAGAAGAGTGCAAAAAATTGAGGATCAAAAGGCATTTTTGGATGGCCAAACTGAACCAGGATTTCCAGGGCAAAAATATTGACAACATTTTTGTTTGTTCTTAGCATTTCCAGTCACGTAGGTGAAATATCTTAATTAATACGACTTAATTAATACTACTCATACGTATCTTTACCACCTATTATAGTGGTTTAGGCAGCATAAATTAGAAGAACAATGTATTCAGTAGTACATACTGTGCAAGCCGTGCTGTTGTTTACATTCGAGTATTGCCGATATGGCCGCGCATCCGTGTAACTGACCAAATCGTGACATAAATGCAAACCATAGGTGCAAAACCTCTATTTAGTGTTCATTTATTTTTGACTACTAACTTGATATTAATGAGCAAAAATTAAGCTTTAATTACTTACAGTGTTGTGAAACGTTCACACGGGTCGCTTTCTTGCATTCAGAGGCTGCATAACGGATACAGCATACTCTCCAGATGGTTTTTTACGTTAAATAATTTGAATGGAAGGAACGTCTGTCCATGTATACATCTACAAACAAGAACGCGTGTAAACAGCCCCTTCTTAGAAATAAAAATGTTTTTTATAAAAGTTCCAACAACATTGTGAGAAACATGCGAACACTTACCTCAAGAAAGAGGCTGTATTTCACAATCAAACAAAATTAAATTAAGTAGAAAAGTGTTTTATTATTTTTTTTTAATCACTCGCGCGTTTTCAAATCCTTAACAGCTCAAAGATTAGCTAAATGAGAATTAATTTTCGTTAAATTAATTGATTTTTGATTTGCACGTTGCCGAGGTGTGACGGTAGCAGCCAATGAGCGCGGCGCGGGGCGGAGAGCAGCCGCTGAACATGGAGCTCACTGAAGACACTGATGCAGGCAGATACAGCATCACTCACACGCACTCTATGGACTGTGCGATCAACAATCATCTGCCTGTTTGTCCCGAACACCTGCACCAGGGATACAGTTTGAAAATACAAGTAAGCTTTTGTTTTCACTTTCAAGCGATTGTCGAGCGTTTCTCATTCATCATAATGCACGAACTTAAACAGTGAAAGAGCAACTTCGTTTTCTTCTTTTTGAGTTTGAGTTTATTATTGTACTTTTAATATTATTATATTTTAATTTCTAGTGTTCCTGTAAATCTCATCCGAATGCCATCATAAAAGCTGAGCATTTGTGAATTTTTATAAACATATATAAAAGGGACCTAAAAAATACAATTTTGTCATCATTTACTCACCCTAAGGCTGTACCAAACCTGTATGAGTTTCTTTCTTTCTGTTGAACATAAACCAAACAGTTGCTGTCCTCACTGACTTACACAGAATGAAAAATAATACTATTCAATACTGTTTCAACAGTGGGGTCCAGAAACCACATTATTCAAAAAACTTTCTTTTGTATTCATCAAAATTAAAAAAAAATCAGATATGGAAAACTTTAGGGTGAGTAAATAATGACATCATTTATCATTTTGGGGCAAGAATTCAATAACTGATCTTAATCTAATGGACCATAAGTGTAAACTTATTAAGCATAAATGTTTTGGGTATACAATATCATACTGCTGAGTAAGTTCATACATATTTAAGTCAGAATTTCCAAGACTTTCGCATGACCAAAAATTCTGAACAACAGAGGCATATATGCTGTTGAGACTTCTACAAACTGGAAAATTTGGTTATGAAAATCAAGTGTTCGTTCCACATACAGTACATAATCAGAATATGACCATATATATTTGTCTTCAACAGCTGTGTTATGGTGCTGGTAACTTTGTAGACACATCAGCTGTGTATAGTCTTCTCCTCATCTCAGAAATGGTAGGTTTTGTAGGAATAAAGAGAAAACACCTGCTCTCCTGTGCCTCCTTTCACTGCTATATTTTTCTCCTCACTTCATTCTCCACTATAACATTCATTGAAATAATGGAAATTGCATTTTTTTTTCTAACTTAGGGGAAATCAATATGTGGTTCTGGGGCTTACGCGAGGCAAGCAATCACTTTTCCACACATGAAAGAAGAGCGCTATGCTCATCTGCTCGGGCCTTTGTTAGCCTGAGCTTTTATTGACGTGATTAACTTTGACAGGAGAGACTCTGATAAGATCCATCTCTTCAGAAAACCATTTCTGGCCAATTCTTTCCTTCCTTTTTCCTCTCTGATATTTTTTATGTAGGATTAGAGCTATTTCAGGGTAATTTGTAAGAGATCTTTTATGTTGGATTTCAGATATTTGGATTTCTCCACTTACTTTGGAGTTACAAGTGAAATCATATGTATTGAGCAAGTCATTCACAGCTTTAATTAAAGTCTCCAATACAGTGTCTGATCAATCATGATATAATTCCCATTTGGTTTCTCAAGCTGCACGTCTCAATTAAAGGTTGCATAAATTGGCAGAGGCAATTGCTATTCTGATCTCCATTTGACCCATTGATTATCATTTAGAGGGGCGTTTGGAGTGGCATTTACTTCAATTCAACCCATAATCCAGTTATTTACTCTTGAGGAGGCTCTATACAAATCTTTACCACAAAAGTGCAACGCGTAAGTGAGAATGCATTTGTTTGCTTTTGAGAGAGGATTTTTTTGGAGTGTAAAATCAGGATGCTGCAGGGTGTTATTTTATTTTTGGGGGGCATCAGAGGGTCACAGATGTTCTGAAACGTAATTTCTGCTTGCAAACTACTTGTCTGGAATAGTTATGGGAAATATAGATGGTTTGAATATACCCCAAGGGTGAGAAGAAAGGGTTTGAAAACAACCTTAATTTTATTTATATAAAACTCTTTTATCATTATTCAAATTTCGGTTGGCAATGTCCTTGAATCGCGAATGAGCCCTAAGCAGTTGTTTCCTCAGATCTGGTCCTCCGAAGTAAAATCTAGAGCACCATAATATCTCCCATGACAATCTCAAAATGGTTGCGAATGACTAAAGCTTCATCAAAGCAAGTGAAAACAGGACAATTGCAAATTATATTTATAATATATATTTTTAAAGAAAATATGCTGATTTGTGTGTGTTCATACTTTTTCTTTTTAAAAATTATTATAAGTTCTGATTTAATTATGCTTGTTGAATTTGTTAAATCATCCTAAAAATGTAAATTTTGATAATTTACTCTCCCTCCAAACCCTACACTGTAAAAAATGCTGGGTTAAAAACAACCCAACTTGGGTTATTTGGCAACCCAGTGTTGGGTAAATCCTGAACAAAACACATGCTGGGTTATGTTGACCCAGCTGGTTCGGTTAAATGTTTTTACCAAACATGCTGGGTTATTTTATTTAAGTCAACTATTGTTTAAAAATTATTATATTGCTGGCTTAAAATAGTATGGAACTTAAAAAAGACACAATAATCAGCAATAATCAAAAGACAATTATTATTAAGCAAGAACACATGGACAAAATACAAGAAAAACTGAATTTATTTGGGTGAATACAGCATAGTGTACAGTATTATATGCATTTAAACTCGTTTTAAACAAGCATTTTGGACGTAAAAATGTAACATTTAAAAGTAGCATTTTAATTTTAGTGTATACAATCATTCTCTAATCGCTTTTTACTGAAACAGCGCTAATTCTCGTGCCGGTGTGTCACTAAAATCTGAGCCGGTGAAGGGCTGCTGTTTGCCGGGTTAACTGCGAACTTCAGAGCATGGCCTCGAGTTTCACTCGTAGCTAAAAGAGGCCGTGACTGACTCCAAACCTGCCCATAAACAAACAGTACTGACATTAGAGAACATATTTTAACATCAAATTAAATTAAACTCAGTACTATAATGAATAAAATCCATTTATTTTATGCAAGGCAAAAGGCGTTTCCATCATGTGAAGTGACTGCTGCTGACGCAGCTGTCCTTATGTTGCGTTGCATAAAAAATGCAATTTACAGCATAGTAAAGATGTTATAAATTAAATAAAATGTGTACAAACATTTATTTCGCTGAAGACATGCACCAAATCGGCGGCGCTGAGAATGGCTCAAAAAGCCCGCGCTCTGACTGTAACTCAGCAGCTGGGTTGTTTCGTCAGAGACGGGCTTAATCCAGCAATTGGGTAGAAAAAATAACCCAGCGTTAAAAACTTCCCAGCACCTGGGTAAAAATATAAAAAACTACCCAATAAAATGACCCAACAGGCTGAACCCAGCATTTGGGTTAAAAAAATAACCCAGCATTTTTTAGAGTGTATGAACACAAAAGATATCCGACACATATCCTTACAATGAAAATCAATTTCAAAGCCATTGACTTTCATTGTATGTGCAAAATCTGTAAAAACATTCTTCAGAATCTTTTTTGTGTTCCACAGAAGAATTAGGTTTTGTAAATGATGTGTGAATTTTAATTTCAAAAAGGAAAATTTGCTGAAAATGTACACACCCCTCATCCAAGATGAGATGAGTTTCATCATCTGAAAAGATTTGGAGAAATTCAGCGTTACATCACTTGCTCATCAATGAATGTTCTGCGGCGAATGGGTGCCGTCAGAATGAGAGTCCAAACAGCTGATAAAAACATCACAATAATCCACAAGTAATCAACACCACCCCAGTCAATCAGTTAACATCTTGTGAAACAAAAAGCTTTGAATTTGTAATAAACAAATCCATCATTAAGATGTTCAAACCATTGTTTCTGGCTAAAATATGAGTTTTCTATTCATCAGAAAAATATGCATAACATGTAAAGTTAAAATGCCCTAATAAAGGCCTAATAAATCTTGCAAACACATTAATTGATGGACTGATGTGAATTATTGTGATGTTTTTTCAGTCGTTTGGACTCTCATTCTGACGGCACCCATTCACTGCAGAAGATCCATACTTGAGCAAGTGATTTAGCTAATGCTAAATTTCTCCAATTTTGTGCTGATGAAGAAACAAACTCATCTACATCTTGGATGACCTGAGGGTGAATAAAATGTCAGGACATGTTCATTTTTGGGTGAACTATTCCTTTAAGATCGCTGTCAGGTGCTAGGAGCTTTCCAAATGAGCGTATGGCTCAAATGGATGAACTCACCTCTTTCTGTCATTAAAAATCTCTCTATGACCCACAGTCATTTTGCAGTGTCTAGATGATTAAAGGTCAGTATAAGGTTAACATCAGATGGTCCCAGATCAGCATTAAAAAGTATGCTCTGCTTTCTCCTCCAGGCACAGCAGCAAGTTGGTGCCTCTTTTGACACGGAGCGGTGCCAGATTTATCTCTCCTCTTGTCTGTCTCATTATACCCCCTCCTCTCCAACATCCCTCTCCTTTTGCCAAATTCAAATGTCACAGATTTCATCAGTTTGCGCAAAGAATGTCACTGTATGATAAACTCAAAATGTCACAGCAATGAAATCTTACATGATTGATGTTGCCGAGGTTATGACTTCACAAATACACTGCAAATGGTTTGATTAGCCAATCAAGCTGTGTTTGGATTATTTATACTATTGAAAAGTTTGAGTTGAGGATATTAGCTCAACCTCTTCTAGTGTGAGGCGTTGCTAATGAATGTGTGACCAATCATGTTATGTGCTTAAAAATGAGTAATTGTCATAATACTCCTCTTCAGATGAAATCTACAGAAGTGGATCCGGGGTTATTCACTGACAGCTACTGCAAAGTGTGCAGCGCTCAGCTTATCTCTGAGTCACAGAGAGTCGCCCACTATGAGGTGAGTAACGTGCACACACACGTTCACATAAAGCATAAACATTTGCTGATACCCGTTAATTTGATCCGCTGTCAATAATGTTTTACGGTCTGCTGCACACTTTCTTAAATGAGGGCAGATAAGTAGGTTAATTAGATTTGTTGCTGCTAATATTCATATGCAATTAAAAAGGGGGATGAATTTCACCCACCATCAATCATGCTAAGTAAATAAATTTATTTCTGATAATATCAAGCTAGATACGTGAGTAGGTGGATTCACAACCTACATAGATATCCCACTATCTCGCCCATAGGAAAGAAATCATCAGTGAGATCAGAAATGAAAATTATAGGGATAGTTCACCCAAAAATGAAAATTCTGTCATTAATTACTCACCCTCATTTCGTTCCAAACCCGTAAGTCCTTCATTCATCTTCGGAACACAAATGAAGATATTTTTGATGAAATCCCAGAGCTTTCTGACTCTGCATAGACAGCAACACAACTGACACATTCAAGACCCAGAAAGGTAGTAAGGTTCAATTATCATCATCAGTGGGCTATTTTAATGATGTCCTTACTACCTTTCTGGGCCTTGAATGTGTCAGTTGCATTGCTGTCTATGCAGGGTCAGAAAGCTCTCGGATTTCATCAAAAATATTTTAATTTGTGTTCCCAAGATGAACGAAAGTTGACATGAGGGTGAGTAATTAATGACAGAAGGTTTCAAGCATTATGTAATCTCATTGAAAAGGTCATGCATGACATAGGGCCCTATGATTTCCATAATGTGGAAAACACGGACGGAATCACGGAATCCAGTCATAAAAACGGAATGTACAGTTTAAGACGGAATGTCACGGAATTTGTCAAAGTTTTGATTAATCAATCAAAAGTAGATCATCACTTTAATCCAGACAGGATATGGACTAGTATTTGTAAATATTAAGCCGCAAAACGACTACTTAAAGAAGAAGTCCATTTCCAGAATTTACAAATAATTTACCCACCCCCTTGTCATCCAAGATGTTTATGTCTTTCTTTCTTCAGTCGTAAAGAAATTATGTTTTTTGAGGAAAACATTTCAGCATTTTTCTCCATGCAATGGACTGATATGGTGCCCCAATTTTGAACTTTCAAAAGGCAGTTTAAATGCAGCTTCAAACGATCCCAAATGCGGTTGTAAACGATAACGTTGCAGCCGAGGAAGAAGGGTCTTATCTAGCGAAACGATCTGTTATTTTCATTAAAATAATACAATTTAAATACTTTTTAATCTCAAAGGTTTTGTTTACTACTAGTACTGAAGCATGCATGACACTTGCGGTGATATTAGCGTCTGCTGTCTCACTAAATGAGGACATAAATACATGAACAACATCTCCAGAACTGCTCTGAGAGTCACTTCATGAGCATTTTACTGTTTCATTTGAGTAAAACTACACAGAAATTTAAAGGTATTCTCAGCAAACCGGCAAAATAAAAGTTTGGTTTAACGTGAAGACATTGTGGCAGGAATACATTACTAATGTATGTAATACTACTACTGCTACTACTAAAATTATTAAAACCTTATATGTAAGGAATAATCATATATTTCTTCAATGTTTTAATTGCAATTAATAGTAAATCCCCTTTATTTGCCAAAAATAAAATTAGTTTAATTTTTATTAATTAGAAGATAAATTAAATGAATGCTCTATGTCTTCATTTTATAACCAGAAAAATGCAAATACAGAATTTCTGAGAAAAATAAACAGTTCACAAGGCTATTGTAAGAATAAATGAAACTTGTTTTACTGCATTCAAATAATTAGACATGCTAGAACACAGAATTTGGTAACAATAAAACATAAGGTGGGCAAAAGTAAAACATTTCATGTAATTTTTGTTAAAACTTTTAATAAACTGATGTTAAATTGTTGAAGTTTTATGATTTTAATTAATTAGACATTAATAACATTTTATTAAACCATTAAAAAGGAGTCCAGAAAAATTAAAATGGAAAAAAAAACGGAATCCAGAAAAATTAAAACGGAATTTGGAAAAAAATAAAATGGAATTCGGGAAAAAATAAAACCGATTTCATAGGGCCCTAATGATGCAGGCGGAAGTACTGACCCAGTGTTTACAAAGCGAACGTGCAAAGAAAGTCAAACGCCCGTTACAAAAAAAGGAAAAACAAAGATGTCGGAATATTTTGAAGTTGGAGGAGAAAATGAGAGTTTTCACCTTATCCAACCTTTTTAAACCGAAGTACACAGACAAAGAAGTAAACGTGTGTGATTTTTCAACATGATTACGCAATGCGTGAAGTCGTGGACGCGTATCACAGAGCTAGTGCAAGATGCGCACTTGTGGTTAAAAAGTATATCATTTTTACTTTTTTTACAAAACGAAAGATCGTTTTGCTAGATAAGACTCTTATTTCTCAGTTGGAATCGTATAGAGCCCTTTTAAGCTGCGTTGAAACTGCAATTTGGACCTTCAACTGTCTGATCCCCATTGAAATTCACTATATGGAGAAAAATCCTGGAATGTTTTCCTCAAAAACCTTCATTTCATTTCTACTGAAGAAAGAAAGACATGAACATCTTGGATGACTTAAAGTTGAGTAAATTATCAGGAAATTTTAATTCTGGAAGTGAACTAACCCTTTAATATTTTTGTGGAAACCATGATATATTACTTTCATGATTCTTTAAAGAATAGAAAGGTCAAAAGAACAGCATTTATTTGAAATAGAATTTACTGTCACCTTAATGCGTCCTTGCTGAATAAAACTATAATTTCTTTCAAAAAAATCGATACTGACCTTAACTTTTTTAACAGTAACATATACTTCATTAATACTGAGAATTTTATTTATACTGTGGTTATTATTTGCTTGGTTATGTCTAAAGTGCATTGATATTTGTTCTAAAACAACAGTCTCTTAGGCGCCCAAATAAACACACTTGAACCATCACAGATGCAAGTCACATGACTAATTTCGATTAATACTCTAACGGTGCATGAGGGGGTACACAAATAACCCTCTTTGTGTAAGCATTTTAGTACATTTAAAAAAAAGTAATTGCTTTTGTTTATTTGCATCAGTTAACGGTTCGCCGATGCATAAACCCCAGCGGGATACGCCATTAGCGGGGCGCATATGGATCACTAGCAGCGCATTGTCAGCTTTGTCTTTTTAAAACTCTCAATTTTCGCAGCAGCTTGCTAAAGGAGCCACATTGTTCCTGGCAATTTCAGAGCTGTTTTCGAAGGCAGGATCCAAGTCAGATAATCACCTAGCATTGAATATCTGCGTTTGTGATTTGCCAGGCCAAGTTCAAAATCTCAGCAGTTCAAAAAGTCACTGCTTCTCAGAAACAACCAGCTGTTCTTCATTCGCTCCAAACGACCTGAGGAATTAGATGTGCTGGTCTTCATATTGCAGACCAATCATCCAGGCTTCCAGACCAGCTGGGGCTCCCTAATCGTGCTATCACATATGATATGGCTGTTTGTCCAAAATAGGACTTTTTGGCTTGAATAGCCCATTGGTTTTTGTCTGCCTTTTGCAGTTCGTTCTGATGCATCGACTAAGACAGTGGTTGATTCATATGACAGCTTCTTGCATCATATGTCATTACCTCAGCCACAAACGGAGATGTCTTAATTATTGCCTCTTAAATTTGCCTGTCGCTCTCCGTCTCCTGAGGGAACAGAGCCATGTGGTCGACACTTGCGCTGGCTAAGAACCAGCTGTTAGCTTGTTAACCCAATCTAGAGTCTGGTCTCTTCTGCAATATCATGTCTCTCATGTTTAAATGATGAGGCTTTCAACATGAGAAGTTCAGATTTGATCTGACCTTCTTGTCGTTTGGCATGGCCATGCAGGATAGCTGTTGATACATGGATTGGATGCGTTCTTGACAGTGTTTCCAAATGAAAAATCACATTTAGAGATCTGTAAGTCACAATCGGGCTAAATATATGTGTCTAAACAAACAGTTTGGGATGATAACTTATCATTAGAATGGTTAACATGGTTAATGTCTATAGACATTTCAAGAGTTTGAAGCCTTGAACTGAACCAAACAGCTTCAAGATGAATCATTTAAACATCTGAATCAAATAAACATTGCAAAGAAAGACAACAAGTTACAAAACCATATTGAGAAACTGCTTTTCTGTCAACTCTAAGAAGGTTTTAGCATGAAAATGATTATGAAAATGTTACGTATTTGGTCTTGGTGGAACAGATCTGCTGCGCTGCTGAATTGCTGCTACTGTTGGTTATTGCTGTAGTTGTACATTGTTGTTGCTGCAAAGCAAGTACAGGAACTTGCTACTGCCAATGCATACACTGTAAAAACACAAAAAAAACCCACAATTTGTTGAGTCAACTTAAAATAATTTGCTACCCTGCAAAAAGTTTAGTCAACTCAAATATGTTTGGTTAACTTGAAATGTTAAGTTGTATTAAGCGAAAACTTAGATATTTAAGTTGACTGAACAAACAATTTGGTTTGTTAAACTTAAAAGCTGGGCTTGTTACTAGGGATGTAACGATTACCGGTTTGGCGATAAATCATGATAAAATTTCCCACGGTTAGTATTACCGTTTCATATTTTAATTATCATTAAAACCGTATTCGATTACCACAATTTAAACAACTGGTGATAAATAAATACTGTACAGCATAAAGCACAGTTTTAAATAACAGTCTCATTTGCATACGGCACGCGGAGTAGTTTCGTTTTTGTGTGAAAAGACGGCGGAAAAGCTGAAATGTTTTAAAAGAGTGCTAAGGGCATAGGAGCCGATCCTTACAGAAATAATCGAGAAAAACACAAGACAGCCCGTTCATTTTAAGCAAAGAAATTAATTGCAGCTTTTACGACTTTTTTCTCATTTTCATAGTTCATTTGAAGCCGTTTTGTCAAGAATGCATTACTGTAGGAGAGGGTGCCAGCATGAATCTCTCGGCTTGCAGCTGGTTTCCCCTCCCATGTAAGTTATATGGTGATAATGGATCTGGGCTCCCTCAGATATTACGTGTGCACCCTTAAACTCTGTCCTGTGTACCCGCGAATAAGTGCTTATTTTAAACAGGTATTTATTAAAGCGCAACCCTCAGAGAAAGAATGTGTGTATTATTTGGTAACTAATGTATTTGCAGTCTGTGCGTTTCACTAAGCAATTGGGGGTTGGGCACCCACCGGCAGAAACATAAATCGGTAATTATAATGAATATATGAATGAACGGATTATATAAATTTATGTCTGAAGGTTCGGACTGTCTTCAGAAAAGATTCGATGGCATTTTATTTTCATATCCACGCAGTTCACGGGAAACAGCTGTAATTCAGCTTTTCCATAAGCGCCATCTAGCGTCATACAGTGGATTTACAGAGACTTACATTTACATTGTGTGCAGAATTTTGACCGGTTGATGAAAAATAAGCTTAAGTGGATTCTACACATTTAAACAAATCAGATAAATTATCTAGATTATTTATGGAACAAATAAAATACAAATAATAATTTATTAAATCAGTTATCATTTTGACTTAACCCTTTTCTTTATTTAAAGGCTGAAATGTGAGGTTTATCTTTTTCTGAAACTTTTTCAAAGCTTTATTTGAACATTTACCAATATTTAAACATGCTATTACTTAAACTGTTGCGAGTCATGTTGTCATTTAAAATCCGGACATCTTTGGTAGGCTGCTGGTGTTGTTTTAGTGATTATGCAAACAAACAGTCCTTTTATTTGTCGTTTGTTGATTTTAAATATAATACTTGGTGAAGTGATTTATGTGTCAGTACTTTTTGAACATTTCCAGTACATTTTATCAACACCGTGATATTACTGATAACCGGGATAATTTTGGTCACTATAATCGTGATAAGAAATTTTCATACCGTTACATCCTATTTGTTACTCAGCCGACTTAAAATTTTAAGTTGAATGAACTCAAATATCTAAGTTGTCACTTAGTACAACTTAACATTTCAAGTTGACTAAACTTTGAGTTGACTGAACTTAAAATTGTAAGGCAGCCAGGTAAAAAATTATTTTAAGTTGACTCAACAGATCACAGGAATAAAT
>JAHKKF010525269.1:0-17842 GCA_019740295.1 Labeo calbasu | reverse complement strand
GTAGAACTGGATGCTTGGTGGGTGATAACCTCATTAACCACATGCTTTATGCTGATGATTTGGTGGTTCTGTCTCCTTCCAGTGCTGGACTGCAGCAGATTCTCGAAGAACGAGTCGTCTCAGGGAGTGATTCATTCAGTCGCACATGCGTAACATCCCTTTAGGTTCTGTACTGGAATTAGTTCACCTGTTTCGAGTCTTCGGGTTTTTAGAGTCATTCGTTCATCTTATGGGGCTGTCACATAATGCTGATTTTGCTAAAATTAGATTTAAAGGGTCCGAGTCGGTAAAATGATCCGAACTCCCTATCACTACTGCGAATCACGTCTAAGTTCATCATCTGTTTACTCCGGCTAAAAAAGGCAGAGTATGGCGAAAAACTCCATCTTATTTTCTCCTACAACTTCAGAATCGTCTGACACGTTGTACCTTTTTGTTTGTAAACAGCGTTTGACCTACTTGCACTTTCTTAGTCTTTGCGCGTTCGCATTGTAAACACTGGGTCTGTAGTTCCACCTACATTTGGCGTGACCTTTTGACATGATTCAGTAGTACGTAACGACGCGAACGCGCATGCCAGAGCCTGTACTACACAAGCTTTTGTACTTAAAAAGTATACACATTTTTATTTTTCAAAATAAATGACTGATCGTTTCGCTAGATAAGACCCTTCTTCCTCGCCTGGGATCATTTAGAGCCCTTTGAAGCTGCATTTAAACTACATTTTGGAAGTTCAAAATCAGGGGCACAATTGAAGTCCATTATTTGAAGAAAAATCCTGAAATGTTTTCCTCAAAAACCATAATTTCTTTACGACTGAAGACAGAAAGACATGAACATCTCGGATGACAAGGGGGTGAGTAAATTATCTGTGAATTGTTGTGCTGGAAGTGGACTTCTCCTTTAAGCAAATCATCCGTCTAGCAGGTTTGTGCAGACATTTCACCCATAGAACATGAATGAGCCAATAACATTATAACATAAAAAAAGGAAAAAGAAAAAAAAAATACTTTAAATTTTTTTTCTTCAGTGAATTTATGCCAGGTGCAAACATGCAAATTCCTATTTAAATGAATTAAGAAATATGCACTGATAAGACAATATTAACAAAGCATGATAACAGAAGTACCAATTCCAATTTAATTTCAATTTACATTTTTTTTCAAAATATATGTAGAGCAACAAGGAAACAAAGAACGCGTCCTGCGATCGAATGAAAACATGATCAGGGCACGTTTTGCTCACGAGCCATGTGCTTTTACGTGAAGCCGCGGCTCACCCCGACTGCTTCCCGCTCCGGTCCTTCTACTTCCGGGTACAAGGCCGTTGCGATGTGCGTCGGGGGTGAGCATTAGGAAGCAGGGAAGGTTCAACCGGGTGAAAACCCTGCAAACCTCTCCCTCCTCGCGTCCCTCGATCGAGCTTTCGGATGAGTTTGTTAGTCTGTCTCAGTACAGCTGACTTTCTTATTCGGAGCTCCTAAATGGGCGAAAAAGGGTTAGCGGCAGCATCGCTAGGAGGGCGTAACCTGTTTAAAGCTGAAGCTTCATCTGAGCAAACCTCTGCGGGGGGCTGATTTTCAGCTTGAGGCGGACGCTAAAATGGCGGCCGTGCTTAAAACGGGCAGCCAAGGAGGGCTGATTAATAGACATTTGGATAACGACCTTACACTTGTTTCCAGTGCCTGTTTCCTGGGAATGCAAGAGAAGTTGATGAAATCGCGGGAAACCCGTTTAAAAAAAAAAAAAAAAAAAAATGGCCGGAATGCGATATACCTACTTCCCCACCTTCACCACCCTCGATGGAGGTCCAGCGAGGGGGTTTCGGAGGTTCCCCAGGTGGAGGGGGCGATTGCGGGGTACTCCCCGCAAAACGCCGCCGCCTGTCGGGTTCCTCCCATAAACTCCCGTCCAGGGCCTGTAAGTTCCTTCCGGGCAAGGATTACACGGCTTCTGGACAAGCTGTGTCCACCTTACAGGCCATCTTCTGGGCGTTCAGGCCATGGCGTTGTGAGTTCTGTACGAGGGTGGTTCCAACCTAGAGCTACAGGAAATGCGTATAATGACCGATTACGCTCTCTGAGCTACGAAGTCATGGCGCACACTCTGGGAAGGGCGATGTCCACTTTGTTGGTCCAGGAGCGCCACCTGTGGCTTCACCTGTCAGAAATGTGGGAAATTTGAAGTCCGCTTCTTACCCCCCATTTCCCAGGTTGGTCCTTCTGGCGACACCGTGATAGAATTTGCATGCAAGTTCTTCACGGTGGGGAAAGAGCAGACAGAGGCCATCACCAGCCTCAGCCGTGGGTCGGGCTCCGGCCTTGTACCCCCCCGACTACTCCTGTCTGTTCATCGCCACGGACGGCCCTCTATAGAACTCCTGAGGCCCCGTGACAGCCGGGCCTCCGGCCAGACCCACCCAACGGTCAAAGTTCTTACGGGAAGGTGACGACACCAGCTTGTCAGTAGGCTTTCTAGAACCCTCGTTAGGCTTCTAGTTTTTCCTCAGACAAGCAACCCAGAGGAGGCGGGCTAACTGACCCACCCAGATCCACTCTCGACCCGGAGATGAGAGATGGATTCGGCACAAACCCATTCTGACTGCCTGTCTTACCCGCAGAGAGTCACTGCCTGGTCAGTATATAGGCCCCCCCTCTCGGTTATCTTGCAGCAAATAGCTCTCCTTATGACGGCTAGATGCTGAATCTGCGGACCAGGGCGTTTTGGGCACTTACCTGGTTCTCTGCATGTTGGCAAAGACACACCGTGTACTTGGGGCTTTATCTCCAAGCACGGCACTCTTTGCTCTATTCAGCCACGACATCCCCATTCCAGGTACGTCGGGTATAGTTCCCTGAGACTGCTAGCAGAGTCCCAAGACGTGGGCCCGATCCCTCCCCTTAAGCCTCTCAGAACTAGCTGACTTGGCTACGCGACTCAGGTTGCAAGGCATCCGTTAAGTTCTATGGCATTCTCTTACAATTAGCTCAGGGCAAGAATGCTGTGGTTCTTAAGCAGAAATCGCAGCCCCCCTGGGTAGGGTGCGATAGAGCCTATCCCCTCAGCCAGAATGAAGGAAGGGGTTTATCAGCCCCTACTTCATCATACCAGGATGGGTGGTCGTGTCAGGGCTTAAGATTGGTTGGTGGCATTGGACCTGAAGGACGCGTACTGTCATGTCTTGATCCTTCCAAGACTCTGTCTTCGAGGTCAGGGTCATCAGTACTAGGTTCCCCCTGAGGCCTATCCCTACCGCCCCGCACCTTCACGAAGGTCACGGAGGCTGCCCTCGCTCCCTCGGGTAGTGGGCATATGCATTCTCAGTTATCTCTGTGATTGGCGGTCACGCTGCTGGACCCGATGCATGTGGAACCACTGTAGCACTGACTTCATACCGAGTCCCGAGATGGGCGTGGCACCAGGCTCACATCGTGTGTACATCACACTTTGTGTTGCAAACCTTAAGCCCTTGGGGACACATTAGTTCTGCGGGCAAGCTTGCCCCTGGGACAAGTGTCCAGACGCACTGTGTCTCAACAGTTGCTTCCAAGTCAAGCTGGGGTGCCATGTGCAACGGGCATGCAGAAGGGCACAATCTGGCACCCGCACCCAGATTTCTGGAACTTCCTTCTATGGTCCCTGGACGCGACCAGGAAGCCTCCAGAAACCTTCTACCCACAGTGGTAAGCACCCTATACAGGACTAAGCCCCCTCCACCAGGCGGTGACATGTCCTGGGAATGGCGCAGGTGTTCTTCCTAAGGGTAGAACCCACGGAGTTGCGGCATCAAATCTGTGCTATCCCTCCTCCAAGGAGGCCTGGATAGGCACCTTTCTACATCAAGGTCCGTGTACAGCCACCATGACCTGGTAGAAGGCAGATCGGTGGGGCACGATTTGTTAAGAGGTGTCCGGAAGCTGAACCCTCCCTGGTAGCACCACATCCCCTCTTGATCTATCTGTGGTCCTTTGGGCCTACAGTAAGATCCGCTGAGCCCCTCAGATGGTTGATTCTGTGCCCTCTCCATGAAGACGGCTTCCCCAATTGAGCTTACCTCTGTTAAGAGCGGGAAACCTCCAAGCCCTCTCCGTCAACATTCGTGCCTGGAATTCGGGCCGGTGAACTCTCACGTTGTTCTGGGAACCCGGCCTTAATACGTGCCCATGGTAACCACCACTCCCTTCAGAGATCAGGTGGTGACCCTGCAAGCAATTCCTTACCAGGAAGATGACCCCAACCTGACCCTATTATGCCCGGTCCGCGTCCCACGCATTTACCTGGAACGTTCTCAGCACTTCAGATGTTCCGGTCAGCTCTTTGTCTGTTATGGAGCACAGCGGAAGGGGAAGGCTGTCTCCAAACAAAGGATCTCCCACTGGCTTGTGAATACGATCTGTACGGCCTAATAGGCCAGAGGCTTGCCCTGCCCACTGGGAGTGAGAACCCAGTCGACCAGGGGCATCGCTGCCTTGGCAGCTCTTGCAAATGGGGCCTCGTTAACAGACATCTACAGAGCAGCAGGTTGGGCTACACCTAATACACTTGCCAATTTGCGCATGGAACCAGTGTCGGCTAGAGTCTTAAACGCAAGCTCTTGGCTCCGCACTCTGGTTGGGTGTAGAGCTTGCTTAAGCGCTTTCCCTAATGGTGATTATGCTTCTAAGTTTCAGTAGGTTTCCTGACGTGAACCTATCACTTCTCCATCACTTGGCACTTCTTGACGTGGCAGAGTTCGGCGGAGGAACTCGCTGCAAAAACCCAACACAAGGTATGGTTACCTTACTAACTCTTGGTTGGATTTGTGCCCCATATGTAGTGGCTCCTTATGTGGCCCCATGTGTGTAATTCTACCTATAACTCTCTATGGTGCGGTGTTTCCCCTGAAGACAGGTTTGTCTCTAAGATCTGAATTTGGTAGTCTCCCTTAGCGTGAGACCCACCTCAGGTCCCATGTCTAATGATATTCACTTTATACCCCCTCTCTGGGCAGGTTGTGATCTCCGTAGTGCCTTTCTTTCCTGCGGGAAACAGGCACTTGCCCAACGTTCTCAAGACACTCCGCTGCTCCACTGAGGAAAGGCCCGGCTGCAGGTAACCCTGCCTCTGACAGGTCAGTTCTTGGACATTGGAAGGTCACGAAGAGGTGAGCTGCATTTATATTAACACTTTGGCTTGTTACTATCTGCGCCCGATCACTCGTGACGCAGTCAGACTTGTGGCGTTTATATAGGGACCCCTAGTGTCGTACACTACTAGACACAACTTCCGTGTACGACAGATAGGGAACGTCTCGGTTACGTATGGTAACTCTCGTTCCCTGATGGAGGGAATGGAGACGTTGTGTCCCCCATGCCCCAACTCTGGACCGCCTCTGAGTGAGTTGAGACGCTTCGACTCCTCAGAACAGAATGAGTGAGCAGAGCATGCGCTGCCCTATTTATACCCGGATGTCCGGGGCGTAGCCAGCTATGCAAATTCTGCACACCCAATTTCACTGGCCTTTTCTCAAACTATCAGAGGTGTTTGGGCTCCCAAGAGCGACCCCTAGTGTCGTACACTACTAGACACAACGTCTCCATTCCCTCCATCAGGGAACGAGGGTTACCATACGTAACCGAGACGATATTCATTCACTGACCTTACAATTGGTGCACTTGGTTTGGTTGATATGTAACTCTTGTCTGCAGATCAGTATTATAAATGTGTTTTTTCAGCTGTTCTGTTTTTCCAGCACCAAAAACTAAGAATGAATCAGAGAATTCAGTTTCAGTATTTATTGTTATATTATTTTTTCTTAAAAGAAGTCCAATCATCAGAGCAGATATAATGATAATAATCTGCCATTGTGTTTGATTCTGATTAATAAACTCCACCACTGTATGATTGTGACACTAGTTGAGCTGATTCTGTAAAGAAAGTGTTTACAGTTACAGTAACAACTGTCAGTCTCCATGAAGCACAATGACTGCAGGTTAATATCTACAACACAGACCTATTCATCTCTGTCTGAAACAACAAATAAGAGGGATCACTATAATAAAGTGTATAAAAGACTCAAGTCTTTTAGGAAAAGGAAAGGAAAATAAACACATTGATCATCAATTGATCATTGAAGAAGCAAATGAACTCAACAGTGATGTATATTCTGGTGCTGTTGCTGAGTTTTGGAGGTGTTTCTATGTTCATTCAGTAATAAACTCCTAATTCATCAACAGTCACATTATTTATAACCAGATGATGTTTGAGCAGTACTGAATATTTCTTTCTGAATGTTTTATTAGGATAAAAAGGTGATGTTGTGGTTGAAAATGATTATAGTATCACTGTTGGAGGATCTGCTGTTTTCAGTAAAAATCAACAGTAGACAGGCGTGAGTCCGGGCAGGCGGCTAGCAGAAAAAACGAGGGCAGGCGGCAAGGAATCAGCGGTCGATAAACAGTCCAAAACAAACACAGACAATCCCAACAAGGTAAACACTCAGAAATGTAGCCATAGCAAAACAAGACTTCGCAAGGAGTGAGAGTCCAGAAGCAGTTTATAAAGGCTGGCTAATGGGTGACACCTGGGCAGGTGATCAGGCCCATGCATGGGGTATATGGGAAATAAAGTCCGAAATGGTTAGTACTCGGGAGAGGGTGCCCTCCGCTGGTGATCGGAGGGAGCCACAGAGGCTTGATTCATGACAATAATCTTCAACCTAACTTCTTTTGTGAGAGTGCTGCTCAGGCTCTGTTGTCCTCAGGCTGCTACTCCATTTTGAGGAGTGACACCAGGCCATTTTAAAGAATCACTTTAGACTTTTTATCAGTTCATTTATTGTTAGATACAAACACGTTTAAATTAGCTTAATGCAACTAAGCCAGGTCTTCATACCAGTCTTGATAACTGAAGGACCATTTACCTACAAATGTGATGATGACGCTTAATACTTGTCTGTGTTTATACAATCCTAGACCCCATTCTAAACTGCATCCTCTCCATCAAATACACTGAACACAGAAGCTCAGACATGTGTGAGGTGCTGGAACAAATCTTGTGCATCACACACGTCTTTTTCCTTTGGTTGTAATCAAAGAGTTTGGAGGCTGAGCACGCACCCTACAGTCTATGCAGGCACCTTTGAACTTCTTTTTTTAAATGGCAGTTGGCTAACCCGCTTGAAGGTGCACACTGCCACCTACTGCACAACACAGACATGACAGCTGATGTAAAATAAGGATTAGGCTTAGGAAAGCTGATACCAATCAATAAAAAACAAAAAACAAAAAACAAAACAACAAAAGGGTTGATTGGAACATCCCTATAATATTTTTTATGTTTACAGTTTAAGTGTTTTTTATTTTATATCTGTTTTATATTTATTTTATTTTTTTCTTGTTTTTTTTTCTCTTGTTATTTATTATTTAAAATATTTTTTTCCGTATTTTATGAAAACAAACCGAACAGCTCTTAGTACTAGTGAAGTGACGAATGTGCTTTTGCATCCTGAATCCTGAATAAAAAAAACATTTGTCAACCAAATACAGTATTTTTGTTATGTTTTAGTAAAAACAACATCTAAACACTCTTAAAGGGGTCATCGGATGCAAAGTTCACTTTAACATGTTGTTTAAACATTATTGTGTGTTGGCAGTGTGTGTACACAAACACCCTATAATGCTAAAAATCCACCCAGTAGTTTTTATTTAACCTGTAAAATTAATTTTCCCCTTTTCAAATCAGGCCATTCTCAGCATCTTGTCTGTGTGACGTCACACCTACAGAGGCCGCTTCCAAGATAGATTGATTGACACGGCCGTCTTACCTTAGACCTGCCCTGATAAGCTATAACAGTCCAATCGCCATTGTTTCGATGCCGGTGTTGTGCCCATTTTCGACCCCCTGACAAATTATGACCCCATCTCATTGAAATCACTACATAATTGCCTAATATATCACCTTTCCTAATAACATGCTGTTAGTAAGTTTCATAGCTAAATGCGGCTAAAGTAAACAGGCTCTTCACTCCACAGAGAGAAGAGAGGGGTGGGGCAAGCAGAGCTCATTAGCATTTAAAGGAACATCCTCCAAAATAGGTTGATTTTTGCAGAGCTGATTTTGACAAGGTAAAAAGGGAGTTTTTTTTTACAGTACCATTGAGAAATTGTGACCAAATGACCAAAGCATGTTATAGACTTTTCATTAAGACCCTAAAAATCATATCAACTTGGGCATCGGATGCAAAATGGGCATCCGATGACCCCTTCAAAACAAGATCAATATTTGATTGATTGAGAGACAAAACCCTGTGTGACAAAGTTTGTAAGACTTGTTGAAAATAAGACAGCACATTCTTCTACTTTTTCTACTTATGTGGACAGATGTTTACAGCTACCATTACCAGTACCACACACTAAGAAAATGGACACAATGATGTGTTCTGTGCCATCCAGATAGCCACCCTGCCTGTCAGTAATGCTGAAATTAAACATGACACCCTAATGGATCCCGTCTTGTCATCTGTGCTGGACATGGTTTCATTTGGACCGTCCCCAAAACCTAAAGATGTACATACCAACAGACTTGCTACCTTTTGTGATTCGTCACCACAAGCTCACAGTCATTCAAGGATGTTTAATGTGGGGGAATCATATTACTGTACCTCCCAAACTCTGCTACTGAGTGTTAGCTGATTTACATATGGGTCACCCAGGGGTGGTAAGGCTGAATTTGGATCTGGCTGTAGCTACGTCTGATGGCCAGGTATCGATAGACAGATTGAGTCGCAGTCAAAAATATGTCAGTCGTGTCAGCGTATCCAAAATGTCCCTGCCCTGCATCATTTCACCCATGAATTTGGCCCACTTATCCTTGGGAAAGGAAACATGTGGATTTTGCTGGTCCCTTTGAAGCCCAAATGTACTTCATCGTACACTTCAAATGGTCTAAAGTCTCTATCACGGACAGTACTAAAGCAAAACCAAAACCAACTCTTACGGGGACTTTTCACTTGTTATGGTGTCCCTAATGTAATTGTCAGTGACAACGGCCCACAGTTTTACACTGAGGAGTTTTCATTCTCTCCCAAGGCAATTAGGGTGCATATGGTGTTATTTTAATGACAAATGTCATTAATGTCATTAAACGCATTATTGTAGCGTGAAAGTAGATTAATACAATGCGGATTTTCTTTGCTCTTTGCACAAAACCGGACGCGCGCTCTCAGATTCACGCTGCTCTCGCCAAGAGAGATTGCGCGCACTTCTCTTCTCTCTCTCAAAGTGTGTGTGTGCGCACTCAAACTGTGTCCTGTGCACTCGCAAATCTCTCCGTGCTCATTCGCTATAAAATAATTATTTTCGCAACTGGAATAAACGTTTTTCAATAGTTATCATTATGCACTCAAAAAAAAAAAAAAAAACATCTCATAACAGATTTTTACGGCCTTTATTTTTTATCGTTATATTTTTGTTTTACACTGGTTATTGTACTTCGTTTTACTACTTTATCTCTTTATGCATGTACAATCAAAGATGGATCTTTAATTCATTTCTAGTTTAATAATATTTAGCGATGTTAATCGAATGACCATTAGAAATTGGGTGCTTTGATGATGCTTACATATAAATAACCCCTGTCCAACTGGTTGGTCAAAGCCCTCTGAGCAATTTATCTAAAAATCTCATATTTATGAAAATAATTGCAATAAATTCTCAGTTATGCTGGCAATAATAAGTAACAATTCCTATAACATCAAATGCAAAAATAGATGTAAATTATGAAAGATATCATCATAACACAATAAATGCTCTCATAGAATCACTCTTTAGACACTGGTGTATATATATATTTTTTAATCCAATTTGTTTTCAGTTCTGATTTTTTTTTTTTTCATGAAAACCCACTAAACTCTTCTCTAAAACAGTGACTATACAGTTATATGGCAGTTAAAGGTAATTGCATTGTCTGCAAATACAATAAACCTACCTATAGAATATAATGTAGTGATGTTATGACAAATATGTTTCATTAGTGTTATATTTGGTCTCCACATCTTAAGTATTTAGGAAATAGGTCATCTGACCCTGAATAGGATATCATATACAGTTTTTATCTCTCAGTCGTAGAAAAATCTGTTTGGTTGATAACTTTTGACAACGTTTAAAATAATTATTTTCTAGCGCATGAGCATGGAGAGATTTCTGAGTGCACAGGACACAGTTTGAGCACGCACATACACACTTTGAGAGAGAGGAGACACACGTTTTAAGTGTGCGCAATCTCTCTTGGCGAGAGCAGCTTAAATTACTCAAGGCCTTAAGGATATACAGGACATTATAATAGATTCCAATTAATTTCTGTTGAGTTGACACATTTCTAATATTATTTGATTAATGCGTAAATAAAGTTTTTGATTTATTTGAAAATTATTTTCCTTTTTTTTTACTTTAATGAAACATTGGTGTTGGTCTTCTTTATTGAAGAAAATTAGACATGGAAAATGGTAGCTGTTCTTTTAACTGAAAATGGATTAAATATTAAGAATGAAATGTCAGACACACATATCACTCTTTTGAAAGATAAAATCATGTTTCTCCTAAAAAATCATGGGCTTAATTTTCTCAGCTTTTCTTTTAAGAAAACTTTTGATTAGTAAATTATTTATTGGTGTTACTATATATTTTAGCTCTTTATCTTTCAATGTTGTCTGACTATTTTCAGTCCTTGCATGGGCCCATGGAAAGAATTATAAACATGACATAAACATAAGCCAAGTCAGGCTTCATGTCTGTTGTCTCCTACATTATATTATATCGATCCATTGTAAGTTTATTTTGTTGTGGTTTAGCCAACAGGTGTGGCAAGGTAAAACAATATTGTGAACATAGCCCCAGAGATTGTTCCTAAAGGCATCACGTCATTCAAACTATGGGTGGGGGAGTACGATAGATTGGAGGGAGAGGGAGAGAGAACACAAACAGGAATACTCACAGTAATATCTGGCAGAAAGCGTGATATCATTTAACAAATGGTATATTACAAATAATACGATTAGAAAAGTGTCTGTTAGAATGACCAGTGCTGCAGGAAAGTTTTTACAGTTCTTAATTAATTTATTTTTTTTTTCCTGATGACTGATATATGACTTCACCTGTGATCTCCAAACTGAACAGTTGCATTTTCAGAATTTTCCTCAAATTCACAAAAGAAGAGGAGAGGATAACTGACCCTGTAAGACTAAACTAAATTGCAGTACCTCAAGGTAAGTCATATCTTAGATTTGCAGACTGTTTAATTTGTTGAAAATTGCAATTTTTAATTTTCTTATTGTATTTCTATTGCTGTACTTGTGCCATCTCCTTTTATCTGGTCACTTTTTTACTGGTTTGTGCTAGTCTCAAATTGGTCACTTGGTTTTACTGATGGATCTAGTCAAGCATAATGGTCTTTCTTGTCATGTTGGCTGACCAAGGTAGCCTGATTTAGCCTGATTTTAATTCAGCCATGTTTTATGACATCATTATGCTCTATGTTAAGTACATTTGGACGTTGAATCAACTTGTGTACTTTATTATCGTTAGTGTTGTTGTTGATATATTGTTCATTATTATCAGGAGCCATTTTTAATTTAAATTTGAGTCTAAAAATATTATGTAACTGATTTAACGATTCATCTTCATCTTCTATATCGCTGAGAGTCATGAATGTTGTGCTGTTTTATTGACAAACTGAAGTACAGAAATGACAAACAGATTATTCAAACAGATCTATGCTTGACAGCCGAAACACGTTCGATATCATTAACGATTCAATCAGTGATAAAATAATGACATAGTTAAGGATTCAGAAGGTCAAAATTCTTTGAAACATTTAAGTATCGAAAAATATATGGTGCGCATGTCTTGTGATTCACTTGACCGCCATAGCACGGAAGTCCGGAAGAGACTGCGATATTTCCACTGTTTTAAAACTATTGAGTGTTTTAACTGAATTTCTGAAATATTTATCTCTTACAATCAAATATATTTGAATAATATTAGAGCATCATGATCATCAGGTACAGTATGTTCTAAATGAAACATGCTTTGAGAAACGTGTCGTTCTTCGGCGGTGGGCCTGGTTTATTTTGGTTAATGAATGATTTTTTAAAATTAGCATTAACAGGGAAAACCATTTTGTACACCATTAATACATTAAACGTGGATTAATTAATAAATGATTAACAGGTTTATTTGCAGGGAAATGGATTTAACATTTGATTTAAGCATTAGCGATTAGCATTAGCTTTTTTGAGTCTTGAGTCTCATATATAATTAGTTTTAATTTGATTTAGTCTAGTGTAGTTTAGTCTTACAGTAAATTCAAGGTTTTGTTAGGTAAGATTGCAAAATATGCCCACATTTAAAACATTTACTGCTAATCAGTAACATATTAAGAGACAAGTTTAGCATAAAGGAATGATGATGATGATGATCAAGCATCCAATATAATAATGAGAAATCAATGTAAAAACATGTATTGCATTTTGATTGCTTTTTTAAAACAGACCATGAATTCAGATTTAAATGATTTCACTAAATTACCCTATAGAGGATAATGAATAATGTGTTGTGTTTAAAATATATAAATTGAGTTTTTTTTTTTATTATTTCTAGTAATTATTTATTAAATGATAAAAACCTCCTGCTCCAGTCCTGAATGGGTGCATCTTACACCACGGGTCTTAAACAAATGACATCAAAAGAATGTCCAAATTTTTTTTCTTCTATTTCAGCAGCTGGATCTTCATCTTTGTGTTTGCAGTGCAGATAAATAAAGGTGAGAACAAAAACTAAATTTAAAGAGAAATCATGGCACAGATTGTGTTTATAGTTCAAATATCTCTCATTTTAGTGTGTCTGCAGGTCACAGGTTTTATCGGTGGCTCGGTTGTCCTGCCATGTTCAACTAAAGATGAACTTAAACCTCAAGACATAAATGTGCACTGGCGACACAATAATGGCAAAATTGTCCATGATATAAATAAAGGCAGTCGTGCAGACAAACAGCACCAGTTGTACAAAAACAGAACTGAAAGTTTCCCTGAGCAGTATGAGAGAGGAAACTTCTCCATCAAACTCAACAATCTCACTCACACTGATGCAGGAAAATACATCTGCCACATCACACACTCATCTGAACTTAAGACTGTACAGCTGATCATCAAGGGTAAGTAAAACGGCTTGATTAATATATGGTAATTATAATTAAAAATAATAATAATCAATAAGTAAATAATCAATTCTAAATATAATAAATGTTTCACCAACTAGTAACGATTCAGTCTGAATGCTGCTGTATATAAATTATGGACAGATATGTCACCATTATGACTGTGCAGCAATGCTATTTTTTTTTTTCTTTACTGTTTTGTTGCAGAACCAGCAGCAGGTAAAGGAAACAAAATTGAAAACCAAGGAGAAGAAACCAGATCAGACAGCATTTGGACATCATGGCCTTCAAACTGTGTTTATATCACACTAGTTGTATTAATTATAGGGCTTGTTGTCTGTTTCATCAAATTTCACTTGGGGAAAAAAACAGAAGGTGTCTCGCTTTCTTCTGTCTCAACAGCTGAGATATAAATGACAAACAGATCTGAAAGTTTCACTTTATACTTTTTTCTAATATTTCTGTTCTCTAACATTATTAGTGATGAATGAGCATGTCAGTACCACAAGTGTTTGCTCTAAGTGTTTACTCTATGCTTTTTATTTTTTACATCAAGTTATACAGTCCGTCCTTGAAAATTCAGTTAGAGCTTCATGTAAATGTAAAAAGATGCTTTAGATGCTTAAGACAGCTTTAAAATCTACTTCAGTATTCTCAGGCATTCAGAGGAACAAAGAGCCTTGTGTTTCATTAAATGTGTGTAATCTTCATTGTTTCTAAACTGAAATTCTTTCAGAACAGTTCTTTAATTTGCTTCCTAAGTTGTGAGATTTGTGCTTTGATAATAATGTAATTTACTGCATATACTAGTATATATTTAACATTTCAAGTTGCTTAAAGTAAAATAATAAATGCTGTCAAATATGTTGTTCATTGTAGGTTCCTCCCCATCTTAGCTATTAACCAATGCTAACAGAGATAACTGAATTTAATTGCATGCTAAGCTGTATTGTTTTAATGGTTTATTTATTAAAAAGAGTGGTACGCATTTATGAGAAGCTGGTCTGTAAGTTATACTACAAATGGAAGAAAAGACTGGCACTGACTGTAGCCCAAAAAAAGTTAAATCTGCTTGAGCAGAGTGCTCTATAAACATGAACATGAATATCTTGGATGACATGGGGGTGAGTAAATAATCAGGAAATGGGTATTCTGTTAAGTGGAGTAATTCTTTAAATTTGCCATCATTGATTGCTTGTTTTTTTTTTTTTTTTTTTTTTAATAAACAGGTTGTTGTTTCCTTGACGATCCATGACTGTATTTTATGTTTTGTGATGGTGGTTTATGAGTCCTTTCTTTGTCCTCAATTGTTCTCAGTTTGAAAAGATGCATCTCAAAATCATACAGTCACTTTTGGAAAGTGTTCAAATCCAATAATGTGCAGGAGCTGAAGGATTTTTCTGAAGAACAGCAGGCAGATGAACTGCTCAGGACAAACAAGGGACTCATGAACAACTATCACAAAACATAAAAACAGTCATGGATCATCCAGAAAACAACACACATTATTAACATTCAAGGGTATGTAAACTTTTATATAAATCTAGTTATAAATTTATATTAATTATTATGTCTTGTGGACTATATAAACAAATAAGAAGAGTTCAGATGCAAAACCAGCTAAAATCCATCTCGGTCAAAATTTAGATAATGATACTGAGTGAATGCTCCTGACATATAGTATACGTCCATCAAATACTTTTACTTCAGACTTGCTAAATACCAGCCTCAGCCCAATCAGAAGTACCAGTACTTACATAGAAACCTATACAGAGTAGCCAGAAAGAAATGCTCATTTTAAAGAAGTACGTCAGATGGATTTGATTAATCTGAACTCTTCATCTGTAGTGTTAAATTGTTTACTCAGGACAGTAGTAAATTAAAAATAACATACAGTTTTCATGATCCCTCTTATTTTGTTAAAATCAACATTTAGTATAATCTGCAAGGGGTATGTAAATTTATGAGCACAAGTATATGTGTCACGAATCTGGTCGGTGTCCCGCTGTCCGCTCACCGCCAGATGTCACTCTCACCCTATCGTCACACTCCGACTGTTGTACCACACCCCGGACTACATCTCCCGTCATGCATCACGCTGATTGCGTCAGCGCATGTGACCAATCAGCAGCACCATAAAAGCTCCGGTCTTTCCCCATTCTAGTCACGGATTGTTTATAGTGTTTCTCCCATTGTTTAGTGTTCTCTGGTTTCTAGTTCCTTGTGTTTTTGATTCCCTCGCCTGGCTCCCCGTTTTCGACTCTTCGCCGCCTGCCTTCGGATTATCGCTCGTTATAAAGGACTATTCTCTCATCTCGCCTCTGACACTCCTGTTACTGTTGATTTGACCCTGCCTGTACGACCATGTATCTGTCTCGTCCCAATAATAAAGGCTCGCGAATGGATCCGCTCGTCTCTCACTCCGTGTTACAATATGTGACATTTTCACCAGCATTCAGTATGGGATTTGTCTATTTGATGAATATGAAGTAGGCCATTTTTCGTTAAATGTGCTGCATAGCAAAGTGTTATCATTACATTTGTACTAAACTTTTCAACCCGGCACTCTCTCAGATTTGTGATCATCTGTTAAAAGTATCTTCCTTACCTTGCTTTCTGGCCTAAAAAAAAAATATTTAAAACTCATTTTAAAAACTCATTTCATTTTCTCTTCCAACTTCACAATCGTCCGACATCGTTTGATTTTCGTTGCATGTTCGCTTTGTAAATACTGGATCAGAATTTACATAATACAGATTACATGGAATGTTTTCCTCAAAAACCTTAATTTATTTTTGACTGAGGAAAGAAAGACATAAACTTCTTGGATGGGTAAATTACTACTTGGGTGAGTAAATTATCAGGAAATTTCTTATTTTGAAAGTGAACTAATCTTTTAACAGTAAAATCCTCTAGTTCATAAAAGCTTCAAATTCTTCAATCTTTGAATGACTAGCATATATTTACCTTTCTGCTGAACCAGCAGTATTTAACTGAATTGAAGTGAATCATAAAAATGGGTTTAAAAATTAATTTGATACTGGTTAGTTGGTAATTAATTTCTCCCTCTCTCTCTCTCATTTATTCAGGGGAGTCTGATGAACCAGAGCTTGAAGATGTTCCAGGGATAGTTTGCTAGATCTCTTTCACCAGTATGCTATTATTATAGTTTTAAGTGAGGGTGCTTTTGTTTGAACCCCTGTAGAATGAGTGACACTTGTCTAATTACTGTCTGCTCTAAATTTTTTGGCATTATATATGCACCCAGCCTTATCACTAACAGCTGTTATTGAATGTAAACATGTAAAAAGAAATAATTTTGTGAAATGTTTACATTTTATAGTTTTACTGTTGCTGCTGTCTTGTCCTTTTCAGGTTGAAGCCAGATATCCTTGTACACATTGCCTTTACAGGTTTGCCTTGATATAACACATTTACTTGACTGTTGTTAGTGATGAGGCTGAGCAAAGTAGGGCAAAAAGCTTTTGTTTTAAAGGTTTTAATCCAGATGTACCAAAGTACACATACATTTGATATTTGTTAATGAAATGCATTTACATTTTGAGGTTGTAAAAGTTTTGTGGTATTGTGGAAAACCTTTTTTTTTTTTTTAACTCTAAATTCATTTTTCTACAATAAAAAATGTATTGTCATATTTTAAATATTCATTTTCACTGTGTTAATTGGAAGAGGTTTAGAAAATTATGTTTAATATAAGTCATTACTCAAGTTATTTGAGTTAGTTGTACTCAATGTTTTGAGTCACATGATTTTAAGACTGATAAACCTTTAAAGATCACGTGAGAATATTTGCAGTTTATTAACTATTGAACATTCAAAATAATACAAACATAAGGTTGTTTGACATGTGTAGATATACAGTAGGCAAAACAGACAAACAAACAGACAGACAAACTGCTGATTGCAGTTTAAGACAACTGTGAGAACTGACATACATACATGCATAAAGGTACTAGAAAAACACTGCACTCGGTTCATGGTTAAACCTCCACTCTAGACAAAGGTGACAGAACCTGTTAGTCATTGGCTGTTAAATGACCAAGTGACCAATGGAATATATTTATGTTATATTCCATGTGTAGATGTTTGCTGAATACAAAATCTATATAACAAATATATAATAATATATTAAATATAGGAAATGCAACAGCAGCATTAGGGTTCATTCATGTATTTGTTGAGGGTTTTTTCATAGGGGTCAAGGATGTGATCTTAACCTCTGTTACTGACGTAAGATACAAGGATGCAACCTATGTTAAATGTAACAGTATACAAAATAAAATACATGAATAGTCTTGAAAATGTAATTTTATCTCTGACTGACAGAAAATGTTTTTTTTAAGTACTAGTCTTTTCACATTTATATTTATTTTAACAATCCCTATGTAAGAAAACACTTTTCTAGCAGGTTTTCTACAGAAATCTCACCCGCAGAACATGAATCAATAACATGAGTCAATAACATTTTAACAGAAACTCTGTAAAGAAATACACATCAACATGACACGATTACTGTGGCTTAATATTAAGCTAAAATGCTAATCATCTGAGTATTTCACAGTCTGCTCAGTTACTGGGATTTTCATGCACAACCATTTCTAGGGTTTACAAAGAATGGTGTGAAAAGGGAA
>JAHKKF010525267.1:0-16759 GCA_019740295.1 Labeo calbasu | reverse complement strand
ATATATAATAGTATATATTTATATATAAAAAAAATATATATATATATATATAAAATTACTAAAGCTGGAATTAAATTTAACTGGAACTAAAATGAAAACTGAAAATATAAGATAAACATTAATAAAATATGAATAAATATTAATAAACATTATACTCGTATATAAATATACATATAATATTATATAATAAATAAATTATTTTTAAATTGTACATTTTTTAAACATCATGATTCATAATTCATCAATCCAGAGAATGATATTGAACAATATGTTTGCTTTACAGAAATGAGAATTTGTGATGAAGTCATGAAAATAATGTAAAAATTCAAAAGAAATGCAATGGTCCTAACAACAAGAAAAATGGTCTTTTATGTAATATTTTCATTTTTTCCATTCAAATTTGAGGTTAAAACTTTTCTTTGTGAGACTCTCCCACACACTGCATACAATAATGAGCGCTAGAGGTGATAAACAGAACATTGCGTACCATATCTGGCACAGACGAGGATCGTCATGGTTAAGGATGAAGTGTTTTCCATGAGAGATCCTCTCTCCATTATGCACGCACACCTGGCACTGTGACGGCTCCACACACTTCCTCAGCACCTCATCTAAAACTTGCCCTGAGGGATGGAAGCAGACAGAATGTGTGAATGTGCGAATGAAAGTGAACTGCAAGTCTATGAAGTCAATTTAACTCGTGACTATGTGTGAATTGGCGCTACCTGGTGGGCAGACGGCATGGCATCCCTCCACACATGTGACGGGACAGTTCAGAGGCTCGGGGTGCTGGCAGGTGGGAGGGCAGGCGCTTCCACAGGCGTTATATTTCCACTCGCAATCCACCCCTGCGTCCTTATTTAACTCCTCACAGCTCAGTGCTGCAATTAAACAGTTACAGCACACTCTTAAACAATGCAACTTATTTCAGGAAGCATTATTTTGCCCTAAATGACTTATGAAACTTACGGCACAAGTCGTTGGACCTCCAGTTCACCACCAGTCCCTTCTGAGCGCACTCGTGAGCGTACGCGGCTATAGTGTTACAGAAACATGCACAATCACCCACAGACGGACACGAGCATGTGTCATGAGTACAGATGTCCCAGTACGGCTCCGGATCCACCTGAAACAGTAAGAGATGTCAGTAAAAAATGTAAGCAATAGGAGTAATGAGCATATGGCAGTGTATTATTGTCATTTAATTGTGACTGTTGAGTATAAATGTTACCAACCACACTATTGCACTCCCTGAAGATGGTACTGGTGAGCACACGGCAGGACTGCTCCACGGTCACCAGCTTCACCATGTCTGTGCTGCACTGAGACACAACCTGAAAACAGATGTCAAAATATGTAATTTGAGGTCATTTTGTGCTTTTATGTTCTTAGTCACTGTAGGAACACACTCTTGGTCATGGACATGAACTCACTGGAACAGCATCAGCACAGCTGGGTCGAACTTTCCAGGAGTTTCCGAAGTCTGCAGCGTCCACCTCCATTTGATTACTGCTGCTCAGCAGATCATTATTCTGATTGCCGTCGAAATTTCCACAAAGGCCACAGACTTTATTCTGAAACACACACACATATAAAGTAGTTTTAAGCTTATTCTTAATGTCTCAACTGTAAACCCTTATATAAGCAATTTGATAAGCAATTTGTGTAAGCAGAGAATGTGTGTGTGTGTGTGTGTGTTTCATTTAACTATGTGAACAACATGGGTTTGTTCCACCTGAGTAACATATTCAAAGGTAAAAATAATTTAAAAATCATATTTTTTTTTTTATACATTTTAATTAATAAATGATTTTTCAACTCTTAATAAATTATTTTTTCATTTTAATTTTTTAAAAATTATTTTTAGTAGGGTTAACTTTTTGCCAGATACGGCATATCACTTTGGGGAGTTTTTATTCATAAATAATTTTTTAACTGAATCATATTTTAAACATAAATTTGGATTTATATATAATTTCTGAATCCTATTACTTTTTAGAGTTAACTTTGCCAAATATGGCAAAAACAGTTTTGAGCACATGCTCAAAGGTCAAAATTATTCTGGAATCATTTTTATTCATAAACTATTCATATATATATATATATATTCTTTCTTTCCTTCTATCTGGTTACTTTTTGCTAAATGTTACAAAAAATCATTTTGGGGATGTGTTAAAAGGTCAGAATAACTCAAATTATATTTAATTCATACATTATGAATTTATAAATGATTTTTGAACTTTAAATAATTATATTAGGGTTAACTTTTTGCTAGATGTGACATAAATCATTTTTGAACTCTAAAAATGATTTTATTAGAATTACCTTCTGCTGAATGTGACAAAAAACTGCTTTGTGGCCATATTTAAGTGTAAAAAATAATTCATAAATCATATTTCATGTATACATTTTGATTCAGAAATTATTAATGAACTCTAGAAATCATTTTTATTATGGTTAAGTTTTTGCTAAATATGACATTTCATGTTGGGGACACATTCAAATATATAAAAATAAATGTAAATCATTTTTAACCTCTTTTTTTAACTAGTAAAATCTGACAAAAATCGAAGTAACCCAGAGTTGATAAATCATTTCTAAATCTATTTTTTCTTTATAGAGTTAACTTACCAAATACGGCAAAAACTCACTTTTGGGGACATGCTCAAAGGTAAAAAAAATATATATATATATTTATAAATTATTTTTTATTTATAAAGTTTGAACCATGAATCCTCTTAAAATTTTGATTCATAAATTAATTTTTAACTCTAAAAATTACTTTTATTAGGGTTAAATTTTTGCTAAAAATGACATATCACTTTGGGGATGTGCCAAAATATATAAATATATATATATGTTTTTACTATATAAAATTTTATTTAACTAGTAAAATCTGTTGTGTTGATAAATCCTTTCTAAATCTAAATGTTTTTACTTTATAGAGTTAACTTGCTAAATATGGCAAGACCTCACCTTTGAGGACATGCTCAAAGATAAAATAAATATTTTTTTAATTTATAAATTATAAATAATTTTTTACTTATTAAATTTATAAATTCTTTTCATTCATAAATGTCCAAAATTAACTTTAAAGATAAAAATGGTTCACAAATTATTTGATTTATAAATCCTTTTTTAACTTTAAATTTTAATTTAAAAATTTTTTTAGGGTTAACTCTCGCTAAATATGACAAAAACTCATATTGGGGATATGCTAAAATTATTCATACATAACTGTTTATTTCATTAAAAATGAAAAAAGTCTATGGTATATGCTAATTTGAATAGCTAGACAGTGTGTTTTAATGTGTGTGTGTGTGTGTGTGTATGTATTACCCTGTACTGTCCATTGATCTGCAGTGAGATTCGGGTTCCTGTGTCCCAGGTGATGGAGATGTGTTTACCCAAAAGGACGATGTAATACTGTCCAGAGCGCACTATCTCAACCGCTATCTCTTTCAACACGGGCCTCTTCATCCTCACCTACAGAAAGAAAGAAAACAACAAAAAAAGATGGTCTGTATGCATCTACTTCAAACATAATGTAAAGATGAAAAGTGATGAAGAGTGTTTATTTTACCTCATTATGTTCCATGACAATCAGTCCTCCCATATACAACACTGTGATGCTTTTACTGCAGCGGTAGCCTGCGATCCCACAAGCCGAGTTCTCCACCAGAACCCTAAACGTGCCGTCCAACCCGTTACAGTAATCCTGCTCGCACAGACAGAAGAAAGAGGGAAAACAGGTCAATATGAAGGACAGATGAGGAAAGAGAGTGAGAAAGTGAGGATATTGGCTTTACCTGAGCCAGTACGTATTGGCAAGGTCCAGGAAACGAGAACTTCAGTCCATCAAAGCTGATGTAGTGTGTCTCTCCAATCGCACGACACACACCGTCACACACACGCTGCGTACACTTCCACTGACGCTTCTCGCAAACACTGGGACACAAAGGCAAATGCAATTGTAATAGAATAATCTGAATGTTTATACTTAACAAAATTACATTACAGTGTCAGGATGAGCCGTGATTGGCTGATTTACCAGGTGTTGCAGTCCACATTAATGCTCTGTCCTGAGGCGTAGGGACGGTTGTTATGGTAACAAGGGCACTGGTCTTGTGGAATGCATTCTTTTTTGTGTCGAATCTGCAAACAGCCATAACAATCAGTCCTGATTTTTTATAATATATTACAAAGTTGCATATCAACTTTTTATGCAACCCATCAGATTCTTTCAGCTGAACTTGTTTGGATATTAAAAGATGTGCTGTTATAAACTGTGTTCCTTCTGTTTTTGAATGGTATAAAGTATAAGTTACAAAAGCTTTTTATTTCAGATAAATGCTGATCTTTGGATTTTTATATTCATCAAAGAATCCCGAAAAAATGTACTTAAATGTTTTAAATATTGATAATAATAATAATGATAATAATAATAATTAAATGTTTCTTGAACAGCAATTCAGCATATTAGAATAATTTCTGAAGGATCATGCAACACTGAAGACTAGAGTAATGATGCTGAAAATTTAGCTTTAATCACAGGAATAAATTACATTTTAAAATATATTCAAAAGAAAACAGTTATTTTAAATAGTAAAAACATTTCAAAATATTACTGTTTTTGCTGTACTTTGGATCAAATAAATGAAGGCTTGGTGAGCAGAAGAGACTTCATTAAATTAAAAAAAAAACAAAAAAAAAACTTTTGACTGGTAGAGTACATAACTTACATTAATTTATAAAAGAACCCAGAGGATGTGTTGTAGATAATAGTTTAAACCATTTTAAACGTTTTAATCATAATGTGCTGTTAAATTACTGACATTACAGTTTTGAAATCTCACAGACAAATAAACGCTTTTCTTCAGAAGTTCAAAATGTTAATTGAAAAGTAGTAGTTAATGTAGTAACTTAACAGATAAGGAAACGTAAAGCTAATCTGATCTGATTTACCGGTCCTAGTATGTTTAAGACCTGGCTCATGAATTCTAATTAGTTTTATTAACATAGGCTAAACATAATTAATATTAGGGCTGGGTACAAATATGGATTCCTCGATTTAAATCTATTCTCATTTTTACGATTTTTACGAAACGATATCGTTTCTTAAATCCCAAGAATTGATTAGTCTAGCCTGTTTTCAGTTAATAAACATTAACTTACCAATAAGGTTTTTGCTTCATTACTTTTGATACAAAACAAAGTCTCAGATTTCAAATTCTGTCCATTTTAATACAGTATTAAAACAATAAATACCGTTTTGGCGCTGTTTAATGTGAAGTGACAGATCGCTGTGGCGCCTCAGTTCAAGAAAAGCGGTTTCAGCACGAAATAAACATGAATAAACACTTAAGAGGTATGTTAAAAGAAAGTATACAACTTACTGAAATCCATATCCTGTCTCATGTAATCGCTTAATCAGTGTTTCAACCGCGGAAAGACGTCAAAATAGCAGCTTGTAAACAATATGTCACGTAACCTTACATTTACCTCAGAAAACTTCGGTGGCCAAACTAATTTAACTTGGCTAGAAAAAATGAACGCTAGAGTGGAGCATTTTGCTAAATATATTCACCATATAATTTTTGCTGTTTTTCAATATTTAATTTATGTTTGAACAAATCCGTTTTTAATGACAGCCACTATTTAAATGTTTAGAATTGGAGTAGAAATATAATTATGTACAGTTGAGATCAAAAGTTTACATACACCTTGCAGAATCTGCAAAATGTTAACTATTTTACCAAAACAAGAGGGATCATACAAAATGCATGGTTTTTTTTTTTATTTAGTACTGACCTGAATAAGATATTTCACATAAAAGACGTTTACATGTAATTCATAAAAAAGAAAATAGTTGAATTTATAAAAATGACCTCGTTCAAAAGTTTACATACACTTGATTCTTAATACTGTGTTGTTACCTAAATGATCCACAGCTGTGTTTTTTGTTTAGTGATAGTTGTTCATGAGTCCCTTGTTTGTCTTGAACAGTTAAACTCCCTTTTGTTCTTCAGAAAAATATTTTAGGTCCCACAAATTCTTTGGTTTTTCAGCATTTTTGTGTATTTGAACCTTTTCCAACAACGACTGTATGATTTTGAGATCCATCTTTTCACACTGAGGACAACTGAGGGACTCATATGCAATTATTACAGAAGGTTTAAACACTCACTGATGCTTCAGAAGGAAAAACAATGCATTAAGAGCCGGGGGGTGAAAACTTTTGAACAGAATGAAGATGTGTACGTTTTTCTTATTTTGCCTAAATATCATATTTTTTCCATTTAGTACTGCCCTTCAGAAGCTACAGAAGATACTTACATGTTTTCCAGAAGACAAAATATTTTTTTCCTTGAGAAAATTTGGCATGTACTGTACCCAATATATATATATATCCTATATAATATCTATTAAATAGAAACGGAATCAACTTACAACCTTGTGAATCGAAATCGAATCAGGAAATTTGTGTTAATACCCAGCCTTAATCCATATTGCTGAGAGAAATGTCAAAGTGTTTGAAAAATCGCAGTGTTTCCCAGCATTTACTCTCACACTTACCGTTCCAGGCGGACACATACAGCCAGAAACACATCCCTGACTGACACACTCCAGGTCCAAATTCTGGCAGGTCTTGGCGCACTCTATCCCAGTATCCCTCGCACTCTCACATTCAAACCGCTGCAGCGGAGGAGGACAAGAGATAGAGCGCCGTCCTACAGGTGAAACACACACACACTCATCTGAGCCACTTGACAATATTCTGTCCACTTGTGTGTCTCTGATGTGTTCAAGTGCAATTGTGCTCCATTAGAAGTGCACAGAGATATGAGAGTGAGGAGGAATACCTCTTGAAGAAGAATGTTCATCAAAGAAGAGATCAGACAGAGTAGATCCAGTGGCTTCATTAGAAGTGCATTGCATGGATCCACTCTCGCATACGCTACAAGAAAACATTAACACAAAATAACATTAACACTGACATTGAAAACAATAAACTCACACATAAATTACTGTGTAAATAAATGTGTTTTCCTGCTAACCAGATGGAATGATGGTCACCAATCATGTCGTTGGGCTCAAAGATCTCTCCGTTACGGTGGCACGAGCAGTGTTCAGGGGGCACACACTCGCCCGAGTTGCTGAGGAAGAGTCCTCTGGGGCAGAAACAGCCTTCCTCACAGAAGCCACCGCAATCGCCGTCAGGCAGCGACAGAGAGCGGCACGTCTGATTACACACGGTCCCACACACCTCGTACATCTGGTCATTCGGACAGGTCAGTTCTGCCCAAACACACACACACATTTGGTGTTCTGTCCTTATGGAGGCCTTCCATTGACTTTTGTTATGTAAACCATTATGCATTTTAGATTTTGAATAATATATTAGTTTATTCAGCTGTTTAAACATCAACATTTATTTTAGAAGCCATAATGAATCTAAAAAAAATAGGGTAAAAAAAACTATACTTAATTTCAAAATTTACTAAATATATTTAAAATGGGAAGTAACTGCCAGTCTGCCAATAAAAAATAAACTTAAAACATATATATTAGAATTAGGGCAAAATCGTTTACATTGATTTTTAATAATACAATTTATATGATACATTTTTTATAATTAAATTAGGGAGAACTTATATGGTAAATTTATAACTTAATAACCATTTTTGTTAATATTTTGAATTCAATTTTATTTTTATATTTAATGTAAATTTAATATTTATTTTTAGATGTTAGTTTTATTACTTCTGTTGTGTTTATTTTTTAAATATATCTGTATATGTTTTTTTCTGTGACTTTTTATTTAATGGTTTATTCAGTTTTATTCATTTTAGAAGTTCAAGTTAACTTAACCAAACATTAGAAATATTGCTTTTGCAATTCTGTTGTGTTTATTTTTTAAATATATCTGTATTTTTGTTATTTGTAATATGTAATTTTTGGGGGGATTTATTTAGTTTTATTTAAGTATTTTAAGTTAACCTAACTGAACCTTAGAAATTTTGCTTTTGCAACTGAAAATTTTTTTTTTTTTAGTTTTTGTTTTATTAAAGCGAAAATGTTTAATTGCTACAACCACTGATTTATATATTCAAATTAGGAGGAAAAAATTAATACAAAAAATGTGTTATATACACAAAATATATATATACACAAATTCTAAAATAAATAATTTTAGACATTAAAAAATAACAGGAATAAAATAAAATGATACATTTATTATATAAAATAATAAAAATAATAAAAATAAATAAAAAAATATTAATTAATCAAATAAGTAATTTATAATAAATAAAATGATTAATAAATAATAATATAAAATATATAATTACTTAAATATATTTATTACAATTTTTTCCTGTAAGCAAAAACATACTTAATTTTTTATATATTTTTCAGAAAAAAAGACATAGCATCTTCTCTTCTCAGGTAAATGTATCTCAATTTCAGAATGAAGATATATTTGTTCTGAAAAGTAAGAAAATATTTTGTATGCCATTTAACCAGACAGAATGAGATGTACCACAGTATCCCTGTCCCCTCCAGTTGACTAGCACTCCCTTGGCTGTGCAGGCGGCTGCATAGCTGTGAACAGCATCGCACAGGCACTCTTGGCCATCTGCGCAGGAGCAGACGTCATAGCGGCAGTTTTTCACATATGGCTCAGGGTTGACCGCAAAATGACATGGCTCAAACTTTGTGGAGAGCAGCACGGCACAGGCCTCTTCTGCAAAACGTACTGTCGACACACATACGGCATGTTACCTGCTGGTCTTTGTTGCCCTCTGGTGTTCAGTGCATATATAAATCATGACATCATATTTGCAGGCAATTGTTAATTCCTGTGCATTTGTAGTCTATAAATATGCATCTTTATAGGGCTGTGACCATTATTAATTGAGTGTAAAATTCACATGGTGTGCCACTGATTTTGAATATTTGTTCATATAGATGTATCTGAATGAGCATGTGAGTGTTTATACCTCTCTTAGGGTTTAAAATGCAGGGATCTGAGGGTTGCAATTGAACATTGTCACAGTCTGCGTTCATCTTCCATGCGTTGCCGAATCCTTCGACGCGCGTCTCCACCAGCCCGCCCACTGTTAAGAAGTCGTCTCCTTGGTTACCATTATAATTACCGCACAGACCGCACGTTTTCCCAGCATAGGCTGGGTTTAGCTGCAAACACACACACATATGCTCACATATCAGGTTTGCAGCACGGGAGTATTTGATACGTCCCAGATTCTGCATTTCACACATAGACACTATTATATGTACATGGGAAGTAAAACTCCCAGCATTCTCAGACACACGACATCTGATCCAGACTGCTGGAAATTTCAGCTAAAAGCAGTTTAAGGTGGCGGATTGTTTTACAGGTTTTCTGGATGGTCGAAACCGGTCATTAGCTAAATCAACTAGCTAAATCAAACTGGTTTAGGTGATTGAAAGAAGATGTTTGGCAGAATGTTCATGCTGCTCTTTTCCATGCAATTAAAAATAAATGAAAACAAAGGCCATCAAGCTTAAAAAAATAATAAGAAAATATGTCATAGTTAATTGCTTCATACAATCATATTCCAATTACATATTTTTTTCTTCACACAAAGCAATTATATGGCTTAAGAAGATTTGAAATACAGCACACAAGTAATGTGCATCACATTCAAGGTGCTTTTTTATCATTTAAGGAGCTTGACGGCATCAGTCAATATTCGTTTTTTTCTGTAGAATAGTGCTGTCAATTGTCTTTTTCTATTTTATGGGAAAAAGTAAGTCTAAGTAAGATTAAAAAGTAAGATTATTTTAGTAATATATTTATTTTACTATTATAGTAATTAATAATATTTTGAATTACCTTTCATTTTTATATTTTCATTTTTATTTTTAATTTTTGTCATTTTTATTTTTTAAGTTAGTTAGCAAGGCAACTGTAATTTTTAGTTTTAGGTAACAATAACAACACTGATGATGACACATTTTTCATTTTTATGTCATAAAAATATGTCATTTTTATGTTATTTTTTACATTTTAATTTAGCTTTAATTTATTATTATTATTTATTTTAGCATATTTTTGTACTTGGTTATTTCAAGTACAACGTATAATTTTCTTTTAAAGTTTCAGCATTTTAAATGATATTTTAATTAATTTTGTTTAATGTTTTTTAACAGTTTAGGTTTTAATTTTTAGTTTTAGTTAACAGTAACAGCACTGATGACACATTTTTAACTTATTGGGTAAACGTTTGTCATATTTATATTTTAAAAATATAAATGTATTTATTTTTTTATTTTTTTTCTTATGTTTTAATTTTTAGTTTTAGATAATAATAAAAACACTGATGATGACACATTTTTCATTTATTTTCATTTATTTCCTTCAACCTGCTTATAGCTAGTTGAGCTTGACCATGTTAAGCTGGTTTAGCCACATTACACTTACCCTGAGCAAAACACGTCCTCTGCCGTCCCAATCCAGATGTAGATCATCACCATAACGCAGTCTCACAGATGACAACACAGTATTCTGAACTCTTAATGCACCTACACACAAACACATTACTTTTATTCAGTGCTATGATTTGTACACCTCTATTATTACATTACAACTGTCCTTTTATTTAAAGAAAAAGGCATCTGTATGTTCTCTAAATGCATTCTGTGCATTTCATGCTGACAGACCATTAATTAGGGGTGTCTGCACGTCCAATCCATCCACAGAGACCACGCCCCCATGCTTGAGACGAACCGTCTGATTGGCCAGATCGTGGAACCTCATTGTAATTGACCGTGTACAGACAGCGTCTTGGTCATCAGCACACTTAAACAGGAAAATCAACCATAAAGACACAGCCTAACAAACAAGCACAAGTGTATAGTAGCGTAAGGAAGATTTCAGACCTGGGCAGTCTCAATGATGACAGAAAAAGAGTTGCTCTGGCAGTCTTTAGCCAGCAGATACTGACAAATACCACTGAAGGTGAAGAATTTATTGTCAAAGGTCTTATAATGGGACTGTCCTGTCACCAGACACTCCCCTAAGGAGAGACAGAGCGATAAAACAGTTAGAAAACAATGTCTATATAATATACATATATATATATATATATATATATACATCAATAATAAAAAAAAATACTACTGAGGCATTAAAAAATATTTAATGTCAACATGAAACTGCATTTAAATGATTAAAAGATACAAATTCACATTTACCAGGGCATTCTTCGTTGGTGCATTCCCATGATCCATGGCGACAGATGCTAAAAGTTAAGGTAAGTTAAGTTTAAATGTGAATGTGTACAAATATAGCAGCCACACATATTTAAATGCATTGTTTTGTAATGTGCGCATATGTGTTTGTGCGTGTCTGTCCCACCATGTGTTGCAGTCCTGCGATATGGAGGAAGCAGGAGGGTAGTGGCGTCCAGCATGTGTGCAGGAGCACTGAGAGACGTCAACACAGCGATCTCCATCCAGCACCTTACCCGCTGACACATACATTTCACACATTTAACACTGAGCAGGAAACTGAGCAGACCATTCGAGGTTAGTATCTGTGTCTTGTCTGTCAGTGAAAATGATGAATTTACACTACCAGACTTGTAAAGTTTTTTAAAGAAGCCTCTTCTGCTTACCAAGCATGCATTTCTTTGATCCGAAGTACAGCAAAACCAGTACAATTTTGAAATATTTTTACTATTTAAAATAGCTGCTTTCTACTTGAATATATTTTAAAATGTAATTTATTTCTGAGATCAAAGCTATTTTCAGCATCATTACTCCAGTTTTCAGTGTCACATGATCCTTCAGAAATCATTCTAATATGCTGATTTGCTGTTCAAGACACTTTTTATTATTATTATTAATATTTAAAACAGTTGAATACATTTTTGACAGGATTCTTTGATGAATAGAAAGATCCAAAGATCAGCATTTATCTGAAATAAAAAGCTTTTGTAAGAAATTATAAAAATTAATACTTTTATTTAGCAAGGATGCTTTAAATTGATAAAAAGTGATGATAAATACATTTATAATGTTACAAAAGATTTCCATTTCAGATAAATGCTGTTCTTCTGATCTTTTTATTCATCAAAGAAACCTGGAAAAATACTACTGCTTTCTAATCTAGCTGTTTTCAGCTAGATATTTAATATAATTTATTAATTAAATTATTAAATAAATTATAAATACATTTTATAATTATGAATACATTTTAAAATTACATATATATTGGATGATTTATTAATTTTTCTCCTCAAAATGAGTATAAATTGATTGTTTTAAACATATTTTGAAAATAAAATACTAAAAAATAAAAAAGACAATATAATTATAAATACATTTTAAAATTACTTATATATTGGATGATTTATAATGAGCATAAATTGATTGTTTTAAAATTATTTTAGTGATGATAAATACATTTATATTGTTACAAAAGATTTCTATTTCAGATAAAATCTGTTCTCCTGAACTTTCTATTCATCAAGGAAACCTGAAAATCTTTTTTCTATTCTAGCTGTTTTCAACATAATAATAATAATAATAATAATAATAATAATAATAATAATAATAATAATAATAATAATAAATGTTTTTTAACAAAAAATTAGAATATTATAATGATTTCTGGAGGATCAAGTGACTGGAGTAATGATTATAAAAATTCTGCTTTAAAATCACAGGAATAAATTACATAATAAAATATATGCGAATGGAAAACACTTATTTTAAATAGTAAAAATATTCAAAAAATGTACTGTTTTTGCTGTACTTGGAATCAAATAAATGCAGGCTTGGTGAGCAGAAGACTTCTTTAAAAACATTAAAAATCGCACTGTTCAAAAACTTTTGACTGTTAGTATATATGTATGTGTATATACACACTGAATCATTTCCTCTAGATTGGTTGATCAGAATCTCTCTCACCTGGACAGTTGCACCCATCAACACACTCCTCCTTGCACACTTCCTGGATGTTTACATTCTGACAGGAAGTGGAGCAGGTCGGGGTGCAATCGCTGTACTCCATGCCAATAGGACACTTAGGGGCTGAGCAAATGGAAACATACATTTACACATAGTCAATATCAGACTGTGAAATATTGTATGTATATATATTTATATTGTGTTGTGAAATATTGTATTTATATATATGTTAATATTAGATATATATATATTATTTATATAAATATTGTATTTATACAATTGCGAAAGCGAGTATGTATGTATTACTCACAGCACTGGCTCTGTATGTGCCAGTTGGACAGTGTTATGCCACGACTGGCGCAGGTACGGGCGTATTCCAGCATGGCCTGGCACACACAGTCATCTCCGGTACTGCAGTGACAGGCGTCAGACTCGCACACGGACACAAACGCAGCCGGGTCCACAAGGTGAGCGCAGCGCAGGTAGAGCGTTGAGCTGCTCATGGCCTCACACCGTGACATCTGATTCTGAAACACACACATATATGCTCAGAAACAGAGAAATCTGTATGATAAGGAACGAAGAAAATTGTTTTTGTTTTGCAGGCGAGCGTCTGACTTTAGCTGATTCTCCGGTGCCGTTGCAGCTCTGAGAAGGGGGAATGACGCGTTTACAGGGTTCATCTGCTCCTTTCATGGCCCAGGAGTTTGCAAAGTCATATGGATCATCTGTCAGAAAACCTAAAACACACACATTTATAAATCCATGTATAAAGCTCATGAAGCTGGGCAATAGTGTATTATTAATTTGCATAAAAATATAACTATTTTATATATATATAAAATATATAGATAGATAGATATAGGTATAGGCAGAAATAGATAGATAGATAGATAGATAGATAGATAATTATAAATTATAATATTTGATGATTTCTTCTCAAAATGAGTATAAATTGATTGTTTTAAAAATATTTTAAAAAATAAAATACTTTACAATTTAAAAAGACAGTAATAAAAAAACATATTTTACAAAATGGCAATGAGACAAATAATTAAATATTTTTTAATATAATTTAAAAAAATAGTAAAAAATGTTGTATTCTTTTTCAATGCTTGATAATTATACATTTTATAATTAGAAATACATTTTAAAATTACATATATTGGATGATTAATTTTTTTTCTTCCTAAAATGAGCATAAACTGATTGTTTTAAAAATATTTTAAAAATAAAATACTTTAACAAATAAAAAAGACAATAATAATAAATATATTTAAAAAAAATGGCAATGAGAATAATTAAATATTTTGTATATATTGATTGATTATATTGATTAAACTTTTATTAATATAAATATTCAACTTAATAATAAAGAAGGAAATATTAAAAAAGAAAATAATGAACTTTCTTCACATTAATTATGGCAATGAAAATAATATTAATACAATATTTTAATATTTCTAACAGATTTGTCACATCACTTTTTAACGGAATAATTTAAATGCATTATATATATATGTGTGTGTGTGATTTTAAAATAAAAATGGATTTATACTTTATTTATTACAATTTTATATATTATACAATTATGTAACTAATCAGTACTGAAAAATAAAAATATTTAATTATTGTTCTCATTGCCATAATGTAAAAAATATGTTTTTTTTTTTAAATTGTCTTTTTCATTATTTTATTTGTAGACTATTTAATGTTTAAAATAATTTTTTAATCAATTTATGCTCATTTTGACGGGAAAACTCAAAAATAAATAAATCATCTAGACACATTAAAGAATGAGATTATTCTTTTATATATATATATATATATATATATATATATACATATATATATATATATATATATCTTTAGAAGTGGGTGGAAAACGTGTTTAACTGTCATGAGAATTATGTCAAAATGCCAACTACACTTTTTTTTTTAAGTTGAAGTTTGACCAAAACATTCTTCTTAGGCTGCACCTGTACAAACATGTTATCTTTCAGCTCTGCATACACAAACACATCTCTGGCTCTCTTTATCATGTGTTTGACTTACGTAAAAGATAATGTTCTAAGTCTAAACACAGCTGATAAGTGCACCATCAACTACAAAAGCTGTAACACAGAACGATGACGGGCCACTAACATACTAAACCCCTGAAACACACGCGAGGCTCTAAAACAAAGAGCTTTCTACTGAAACTTTCAAATGTTTTGTCTTCAGGATGAACACCGACGCCACCTATTTCCCCAGCTCATAATAATCAGCATCCTGTGCGCTGCTTTTAACACATGATCTTACCGAAAGAGAGTGTGAGAGGTATGTTTCTGTGTCATTTCCAGCATTTGTATCTTACCTTCTTGTGCTGTGTATTCATCCTCTACCAAATAGTTGAAGTTTCCACAAAGGCCGCACGTACGGTTGCTGTGCTGCTTGGCGAGCGTTAATTGGATGTTACGTGAGGAGTCTATACGGATAGAGAACCCAAACTCTTCGCTCCATAATCGAATGTATCCCAGCTCATACCCTGCAAACACAGAGCTCGATGCATATGGCAATGGGAGCCTGGAGGGAAAAATTCAGAAATATTTTTTATATGCTCTATCCTGCCGAAATAAGTACTCATGTTTTGGTGCAACAAACCAGGCTGCTTAACTACTTTAACCAGCATAAATTCATAAATTCATGTTTAATGCAGTGTGTTGGTTACTTCTTAATTATTCATGAAATTTACTAGCAGTTTCTTAATGAAAATTGTTTACATTTTAGATCATTGTGTTTTTTTTCAGTGTAGAATCTTCATTTTTTCACATTCCAATTTTTTCAGTTTTTTAAATATTTTCACTAGGAAATTTGCAGTTTGTACCTTTCTGCTCCTTGTGACAGCGTCCCATCAACAGAGAGGTGAAGCTCGAAGAATTCTCCCAGAAACAAAGTCACTCCTTTCCTCTTTCCATGAGAGAAATCACCTAGACGTAAACACACACACAAAAGAAGGCATTTTATCATCCTGACAATGTACAAACTTTGCCATAGCTTGTTTAATTCATGAGAAACTGTGTTTGTGTGTATGTGTGACTGGCTTTTACCCAGAATGGAGAAGCTTCTGTGTTGGCAGTCTCCCGCCAGCATATAGCTGCAGTCTCCAGGGAACTCATAAATCACACCGTCAAATGTTTGTATATGCTGCCGGCTAAACAGACTACAGCGACCGGACCCCTCGACTGATACCAAACCTACAAAACAAAGAGGTAAAAAGAGTCAAGCACTTGCAAGCTAGATTTTAATCAAAGCAACAACTAATGTTTTGCATTTACTTGATCCAAAATACCATAAAAGCAGTAATATTATGAAATATTATTACAATTTAAAATAACTGCTTAGTATTTTAATGCGTTTTAGAACGTAACTTATTCCTGTAATGGCAAATATGAATTTTCAGTGTCAAATAATCCTTCAGAAATCAATCTAATATGGTGTTTTGGTGCACAAGAATAACATTTATTATTATTACAATGTTTAAAACAGTTGTGCTGCTTAATATATTTGTCAAAACTTTCATATCTTTTTTTTCAGGATTTATGAATAGAAAATTTAAAAGAACAGCATTTATTAAGTATCTTCTGCTCACTAAGCCTGCATTTATTTGATCTAAAATACAGCAAATCAATACATTTTTAAAATATTTTTACTATTTAAAACAACTGCTTTCTATTTGAATATATTTTAAAATGTGATTTCAAAGCTAATTTTTATCATCATTACTCCAGTCATATGATCCTTCAGAAATCTTTCTAAT
>JAHKKF010525264.1:1090-13253 GCA_019740295.1 Labeo calbasu | reverse complement strand
AAAGTAACATTCCCAACACTGCCCACAACAACATTAAAATAGTGTAGATTAGTGCACAATGTTTTATATTTATTTTATAGTTATATTAAATTAGATTTTTTTTTTTAAGTAACGCAATAGTTACTTTGCCTGGTAATTAGTTACTTTTATAATGATGTAACTCAGTTACTAACTCAGTTACTGTTTGTGAGAAGTAACTAGTAACTATAACTAATTACTTTTTTAAAGGTACGTGCCCAACACTGGAAATAGGGAATACTCGAAGGCAAACAAATTTATGGAAACCCGTTTGAATAAAAAGAATAAAAACTGAATTAAAAAGAAAAAAGGTTATCAAGTCAGAATTGTGAGATATAAACACACAATTGCGAGTTATAAAGTCAAAATTCTGAGCTATAAAGTTGCAATTCTGAGACATGAAGTCAGAATTGTATGATATAAACTGGCAATTGTGAGTTAATAAATCAGAATTGTGAGATATAAACTCGCAATTCTCTGAATATATCGGTCTTTTATTTTTCTCCTTATAACTAGACTATATAACTTGCAGTTGCGAGTTTGTATCTCATAATTCTGAGCAAAAAAGTCAGAATTGCGAGTTTATATCCCGCAGTTCTGACTTTATATCTAGCAATTCTGACTTTATAACTCGCAATTGTGCGTTTCTAGCTCACAATTCTGAGAAAAAAGTAAGAATTGCGAGTTTATGTGACACAGTTCTAAGAAAAAAAGTCAGACTTGCAAGATGTAAACTCGAAATTGCGAGAAAAAAAGAATTGTGAGATAAAAAGTTGCAATTACCTTTTTTATTTTGTATTCAGTGGCGGAAACACTTACATACAAATTACCCCATATATACACGTAATCAATTAATTAATCAATCAATAAAAATAAAAACAGTAAATTAAAATTGTAAAAAAATTTGTGTGGATGGATAAAAGGACTGATGTGTAATATGCATATGACATGAACGCATGATCTCTCTCAACTCCCGTACTCTCATTCTTTCGTCCTTTACATTCTAAATATCATCCCCGCAGTTTAGAAATGTTGCCAGGGTCCAGTAGAGGGTCACAGCTGTGTCCTTTCATCAGATTACCCTCCAAATGAGAGAAAAGACCCCTCTGACGGGAGCCAAACCACCCCACGGTCAACAGCTCAGAGGCGTGTGTGTGCTGTGTTTCGTTATACTCGGCCTCATCTTTCATAAACCATGCTTTCATAAAGTTCAGCTTGAGCCTGCGTGTGTTTGTGAAGAGCTTGGAGTCCAGCGTCCAGCACACAACAGATCTCTTAGGGCTGTTTGCGGCTGGTACTCGCTTTAGCTGGCACAGAGGGTGAAACAGCCTGGCACGGCTGCCCTCTTCTCTCTCTCTCGGGCCATACCCGGCAGGACGCCAGCCTGTGCTAGTGAGGCCACTTGTCTTTTAACAGAAAAGAAGGTTCTCTATCTTCTCCATCATCTGGCAGGGTCAGGCCTCATAGAGAGAACAATGGCTGCATACATCCAACCAGAGAAAGCAAACATAGACCGTGCCGGGCAGCGGACACACTTACAAACCATCCCTCATCCAGCTCTATGTGTATGCGCAAGTCCGGCCCGGTGCGGTTGTTGGGATGCCAAAAGGTTTGGATTTTCCCAGGATTGCCATGCGGTTCGGTGTGAGAGTTTGTGGGCAGGAAGGAATCTGCCCTCTTTCAGTGGCGCTCAAAGGAAAACTGTGAAATCGGCTCTGAACTGCCGCAGAGGACAAACAGAAGAGCAGAGGAGACAAACCCGACCCGACTCGACCCAACTTACTGGAGGCTTTTCAGAGCTCTTTGCAGTGGAGAATGACATCACTCTCCCAAACAGCCAACACAAAGACGCAGAAAAAAATGCTCACAACATCACGACCTGAACGTGCATGCTGAATTTAGACCAGTCCTCTCCTAATCCTGGTTTCCTGTAGTGGAGGTGCTTCAAACAAGTTTCCAAAGTTATTCTGCACATCTTCATGATCAACCTGAAGAACTTGTTCCCTCTTTCGGTTGCCATGCAACAGCATTTACAGAAGGTGCCATTAGTGAGGGGAAATGTGGGTTTTCTACTGTGGCGCCATATTTATGCACAATGGTTTTTACATGCTAATCCAAGGCACTTGAAAGAATACCACAGTACTGCCATTGCCAAAAAACTTTTTCAGTATAACACTGCTCGAGCAATTTAACAGTTAAAAGATGCATCAAACCAGGATGGTATTAGAAGGCACTTACATGGTACATTTACACTTATGATGGCACTGAATGATTACTACATCCATGTGCCACGGTGCAGTATGGTAGAGTGGGGTAAGATGAGCCATTTTTTACTTATGTGGTCCTCAAGATAAGGAAAAATGAGGAAGTACAGTGAAAGTATCTGAAGTAATTTCAGGATGTTTTATATCATTTTAAATGATCAGAATGTCAATTTGCCCCAGGTTAGGAGTAAGTTGACCCGAGTCAGGGGTAAGATGCACCATCTGGGTGAAAACTGACCATCTGACAAATCTAATTCAAATAACCTAATAATCAGTTTATTTCAAATTTTCAAATTTATTTTCGTAAAGCTAACCTAAACAAAATAAAACCAATCAAATGAAGTGGAATTTTCAGTCTTTAATTGTTTGCATTTCTGAAACAATATGTTCAACATGAAAGTTTTAACCTTCTCAAAAACAGACTAAACAGAGAGTTTGTTAAGTAAAATTAAGTAAAAACTAAATTAGAAAGAAGGAATAAATGTCAACAAAACTAACAAATATTTTTGTCAAAAGATGGCATGGTACCTTTTCTTCAATGTCAGATCAGCCATTAAGGACTACAGGTTGAAAGATACATATGATTATAATGTGGTGAAAAGCATCTTCTGGTTCTCAGGGAAGGATTTTGTACACTTGTACACTATCCCTATCAAATAAAAAATATATGTGAAAAAACTAAACCAGCTGCATGATATCACATTAAAATGCCAGTTTATACTTCAGAGATTTAACTTAACTTTAGTGCCTTATGGTGGGGTAAGTTGGCTCAACCTTTGGCTCACTTTGCCCCATAGCTGGCATTTTGGGGGGAAAAAAGCGTACCAATTCAGGCTAATATTTAGCAAAATAATTTGCATGGTTTTATATCTTGATAAATCACCTATATGAATCATAAATATGTTTTAGACCTGGATACATTTGTTTTGGTGTAACAGCATTGCATCTGTTATGTTAAAATCTTACTTTGAAGAGCCAAAAACAGTTGTAAATTGGTGCCTTTGACTCCTCCTATGAGTTTCTCCTTTTCACAGTCTGACAGAAATGATGTGCAATTCCAAATTAATGGTTAAATGACAATAAAAGTGTACAGTTGCCAAGATAAAGGGGGTGGGTCAAATTACCCACTGGCTCAACTTACCCCACTCTCCCCTAGTTCAAAGTACTTCAGAGGATACCATGGGAAATATTTTGTCCTGGCAAAATTCACCACAAAAACAGGGAAGAAAAAAAAAAGAGTGGAGAAATTGCACCTTTGGGACGGTACCCTTAAAATTACATCTTTGTACATTTACTCCTAAAAGTAGTTCATAGTACTACCTTAAGGCTACACACAGAGATGGTCTTATTATTGGATTATTGGGAGATACCAACCTCCACAGCTCTACCACTGGAGAAAGTCATCTTGGGTCATGCCTTGATGATCACATTATAGAATTTCTGTCAGAGTTGTGCTACAGTAAAAACTGAATCCTTTCTGTCAAAAAAAAAAGGCTGTGACTTCTCCTTTTTTAGTGTAATCTCTAAAAATAGATCCAAAATGAATATTTAATGGCAAACGCTGATGATTATTCAATCCATTAAATAATAACTTGTTCCCTCACAATTTATAAGTTTACTAATTCATAAGTTTATTCAGCGTAGTGAAGTATCTCCAAAATGGACATTCATTCCCTGCCTATGGTCTCAGAAAAAGTACAAAAGCTGTCACTGGGGCGATACCTTTTCAAAAGGTACACCTTTGTTCCTTAGTGTACCTTTAACGTACCAATATGGACCTTTTAGAAACAAAGGCATACCTTTTTAAAAGGTAACCCCCCAGCGACGGTTTTGTGCCTTTTTTATTGGCTAACCTTGGAGGCTTGCCTTAAGGCATTGTTAGTTTGGTTGCTAGGTTGTTCTGGGCTGTTACTAGGTGATTGCTTACCGGTCATGGTCAAAATTTTCCACTCCCCAAGTCTAAATGATATTCTGGTCTCTAGATATGACTTGGGTTCTTCCTTCATTGTAAGTCTATGGGATTTTACATGTGTTTTATGGCAACCCTGTTTTATGGTCTGTCAGGTGAAAATTGCAAGTAATAGCACACCCCTCCTGAACAAGCTGCACAATATGAGGTATTATTCATTTCTGTACCACGAATGGTGCAGGACTAGTTATGTGCCAGAAGTTTGATACCTACAATTGGGGTTTGTTCAAATCCATAATCCTCAGTATAAACAACAGTAATAGTGATACTAGCAAGCACCACAATGAAATGCAGAAAGGATGAATATTAACTTACAAGCTGTCAGATTGAACAATCAGCTTGATATGATATAGCCGACGGTCAAAGATGACACATACAGAAATATAAAAGCAGCAAACAGCAGCAGTTCAGTAATGGATACCAAAAGGCTTCAGGCAAACAGATTATCTAGCCAACAGTTTCCTTAAAAGAGCCCCTACTCAACACTCTTCTGAAGTAAACTAAACTGATGCTTTCTCCATGTGCTGCGCCACACACACATACTCTCTCTCTAATGTCATACACACAGAGCGGTAATCAATCCTGCTGCCAGTGTGAGCGCAGACGTCTTTCTCAGATCAGCTCTTCTGCTACGCTGCTAACTCTAAATTACGGCTTTGACTTCACAGCCCAGCACGAAGCCTTTCCTCTAAAACTCACTCTCATGCTGTCTGATGAGATAAACACCACAATAACACTCGCGATCAATGCAAACCAGCCTCTGTGTCTTATTTCAAGTCAACATGAAATCAAAGTAGGCCCTTTTTATTCATCATTATGTTTTTGTTCATGATTAATCTGTGGACAGTATGCCAAAAAAAACCTCTTCTTGCTCCACTTCAGAAACAACTTCTTTTTGGCTGATATCAGAAATCCCTCTTATGTTTCCAACCCCTTCCCTAAAATCACCTGGCTTTTTTCTTTCATGTAACTACCGCTATTCACAATCCAATAAATTCCCAAATCATCATTACACTAAGAAATGCAACCACGATGTGAGATATGAAGTTCTTATTTTTTTTGTGACTTTTAAAGGCTTTTATTTTGAAAGTGTGATGTGTGCAAAGCCGTATCTGATCATTATGGCTTTTTCTGTGCTATTGAGAGAGAAAGAAAGTTATGAGACTAAACTTTTCACATTTAGCAACACACACACACACACACACACATACACTGTGGTCTTCCTTAACTTATTTTTAGTGTGAATGTGGGCAGCATTCAGGGTTCAGAGAATGTTAGCTGCATTTCTGAATGCCAGAGTGTGTGTTTGTGTGATACTGTTTAAACTCATCCATCCGCTCTTTTCCTTCCTTTAAATGTCTTTGAACCGATCAGAGGAACAGAACACTTAAAGTTAGTTCATCTCGTGTTTTTCTCTCTGCGGGTCTTATCTGTGGGGCTGTACTTGAGCTGAAGGCATTAAGAAGCTTTACGCTCCACACAGTCTGACCGCAAAAGGTCAGTTTTGCAAATTGGGTTCATTAATCTTTAATAGTACAGCAACTCCACAGAACCTCTTCATCCATGCCTGCAGATTAAAATGAATCACATGCTCAGAAAGATTAGTCTGTTGGGAATTTTCTAGGGGTGGATGAAAACTGTCCAGAGAGTCTGGAACCTTTGGGCTTACTGAATGATGGAGAAAAAAAAGAAAAAAAAAACACCTGACTGACACACTTTTTCTGTTATCTGTTAGAGCTACAGCCTGGAATAGAGGATGCTGGCAATTCTGTGCTGTGAAATTACAATTATTACCACAGTATCTACTGTAGTTATAGCCCTGTTTTTCTTCAGATGGATTGTTTGACAGCTCTTGTCTCTTTTCTGGACAGGACTGTGAAAAACTGACGTATCTAACAGCCATGTCCTTCTTCATGCCCCACTGAATGAGATGAAATCTCATATGTTGCTGTTTCTAAAGGTAAGACAGCAGTAAATTGTCTCAAATGCGGATAGACACAATAATGAAACATTCTCCAGAATGAATACACCCAGAGGAAAATCTTATTGCTCAGCAGTTGGTCTGTCATAGCTCATGAGACTAAATTGAGCTCTCGTTTATATGATTGAGGTATTAAATATAACTTTGTCTTAGATATTTACCTTACAATTCCTTAGGAGAAATAAAAACGGACAGAAATGAGACAAATTGTTGGTACACTGACAGCATGACAAGCAACCAGGCAGTCTCGTTTCCACTCTTCTATAAAGCTGTTTTGCTTTTTCATATGTAGAGTTGCAAATTTGAATTCAGATTTTCAATTTCTTACAATTTTTACATTATGAGCTTGTAATTGGGCAAACTACTGATTCAAAGTTGTTTCCACAATACCAGTGATGAGCTAAATCACGATGATGCTCGCACCATGATCTCATCTGGGTCAGAGCATCATGACATGGATTCATCCTGGAATCATTTATTAGTGTTTTTAATGAGAAGCAGTTTTACAGCAGATGGGTCACCTGTTCTTTCAACCATAATGATAGACTTATTAAAGATTTATGACTCATAAAAAAAACTCATCAACTCCCCCGTGTCTCTCTGTCCAGCCTTCTTACAAAAAAACAATATGTTTTCCAAGGAACTGCCGGTTAAGCAACTAGTCAAGAATTAATACTGTATATAAAAACTGTTAAATTACAGGAGGACTGATAAAACTTGCCCAATTTGCAAGGTAACGAGAAAGTGCCTCTGTTAGCAATGCTAACAAGCAGAACAAGAGGCTGAAGTCTTTTCTCACATCTGCATTGCACATGTCTTGGCTTTTTCTCAACATCTCTGATGTCACACTATAAATTATGATAAGCAACAATTGTAAAGGATACGAAAAAATCATATTGTGCACCTGGGTGCAGGTTGTTCATATACTGTTGATTTCTCACCCTGCACCTTTTTTGTGGTGAAAAGCAGCAATGCAGCATTGCATACCAACTGTGAACTGTTCTAGAGTCATGAACCCTATCACAAATTACTTTTCAAGCTTTTTTTTCTTTTTTTTTCTTTTCTTTTTTGCTGTGTATCTGAGTTCAGACCAGGGGTGGGTGACTCTGGCCCTCGAGCTCCAGAGTTTATCTCCAAATACACTTGAACAAGCTAATCAAGGTCTTTAAAATTACTAGAACAACGCCACAGGCAAGTGAGTTTGATCAGGGTTGTAGCTAAACATTGCAGTGGATTTCGAGTGGATTTTGGCCAGGATTAGACCAAACAAACAAACCAAAAGTTCTCCAAATATAGACACCTTTGACATGTTGGTCGACACTAAAATGAGTTATTTTCACTGAGAGCACTATTGCGGAAGTCCTCTGTGTGCAAACCCTGATCAGAACTGTCAAATACAGAACAGAAGTGAGCTGTCAGACAGCTGCGGCTTCATATTTAATAACACATCTGCTCCAGAGCACCAGTCGCAATCACGGACACATTTGAGACACTTCACAGGGTGTTGATACTCATCAAGAATGAGCAATTATGGAAAACATTTATCGGTCATCGGCAAACCTCTCGAACAGCCTCTGTAATCTGCTGAGTTTGAAAGTGAGAGTGCTGGATTGATGCTTGGATGGGTTTTATATGCAGTCAGCCCTGCCGAATACAGCTGTCCACTTCCCCACCCACCAGCTCAAATTTTAGATTTTATATTCCATTTCTTGCTGCATTAATGATGCCATCATTACGGCCAGTAACAGTGGAGTATTAATGGCAAATTATCGGTTCTCTGAGCAGAACCAAATAGAGTTAGCACAAACCTGCCATAAACCTACTCGGCGGTGAAACCGGACAGCACTTGAAGGTCCTAAAGTTCACTGAAGCAGTGCAGATGGTGGCAAGAGCAGCTAATTTTAACCTTTACTGCCTCTGCAGTCACAAAGTACTGGACTGTATGTCCTCCTTTGGCTCAAAGTCTCTGATGATGAAATTTTGTGAGCTGTGAGTTTTGTCTGATGTGCTGCTTTGAAGTCCTGAAAATGCGTGCTAAAGTGATTTTGCCCAAAATGCTACTACTCCTACTAATGGACGTGAATATTATTTTTATATATAATTTGCATTCTATTAGTTTATTAAAAATGACACTCACGCATACAATAGATCGAATACACCACTTATATGACAAGCATGTATTGAAATGCGCCTATTATGGATTTTTGAAAATTACCTTTCATGCAATGTGTAAGTGAATGAAAACATCCTGCAAAGTTGTAAATCTGAAAGTGCTCCTTGTATAAAGTTATTGTCTTTCAAAATAAAAAGTCGATTCCGAGTCATGTAAATGAGTCGTTTTTACAACGAATCTGAAGCCGTTTCAAACTGACGTCAACATGGTAAAGGTAAATCCGTTAGGGTACAGTTGAAAAACTTCAATCTCATTTTCTCCTCCAACTCTCCTCGCTGCAGAAGTACCGACCCAGTGTTTACAAAGTGAACATGCAAGGAGGGTCGAACACCCTTTACAAAAAAAAGTGCGAAAAACAGCAAAGTTGGAGGAGGAAATGAGATGGGAGTTTTTCGGCATACCCTAACTGTGTTGAAACGGAGTGCAGAGTACACGTGCGCATCACAGAGATAGACAAGATGAGCATTTGTGGTTAAAAAGTGTATAAATATTACATTTTTTAAAGAAAATGAACAATCATTTTTGTAGATAAGACCATTATTCCTTGGCTGGGATCATTTAGAGCCTGTTGAAGCTACACTGAAACTGCATTTCAACCTTCAAACCATTGAGCACCACTGAAGCACCTTTTATAATCCATAATAGGGGCACTTTAATTTCTAAATTTTTTTTTTTTCAAAAATCCATAACCAGTCACAAATGTTGGGGTGATACAAATATACTCATACAAGAAGTATGAACTTGGAAGAATTTAAAAGAAGAACTTTAAATAGTTTAGCATTTTTTTTTCTTAGAAAATAAATGAATAAATGAAGACTTTAACACAAATGCTTCACTACTTATTAATATGTAAAAACTGTTGTTACTGTTGTGACCTGTTGTCAAATCACATTGTGTCCAACATGCAGAAATATGCATAAAATAGAGAAATAGGAGCTTATGTCATACAGGCCAACAAGTCTTTTAAAATATCTTATTTTGACCTTTTCATTACAAGGGAAGGCTAACTCAGGTTTTAAAATGTCCTTTAATGCAACTCGTCAAAAATTATAAATTAGTAATTAATGATATCTGATACTTTTTACAATTAAAATATTTAAATATATGTAAACAAAATCATGCCTTCTGGCAATTTTTATCACTGCTCTTCATTAATAGTTCACAAAACATGTCAAATTGAGTAGTACGGTAAGTATTCCCAATAAACTTAATGATAAGCTTCCATTATCATTCATTACTTGATGTGCAACCAGCTCAAAAAGTCAGGGATAAAATATAATCTTTATTTTTTTATTTTTATTTTTATTTTTTTTCTTGCAAACTGGAAATTATTACTCTAGTGTTTTTGTGCACTCATCTCACAAATAAGATCATTCCAATATGACTTGAAGGCAGCAATATCTCCATCACTTCTATAAGGTCTAATCAAAAATGGCAGGTCAGGGCAGATTACAGGGTTCAAAACTGAGCAGTAGTTATGAACTGCTGTGTTACTGAGTTGGCTTTTTAAGTGGTTTGCTTTAGTTTGACGTTTGGATGGGTCTCAACGGGTGGGTGGCTTTCCATCTTCTCAGATTCTACGTTTGGTTGAGTACCATGCAAGGTATTTAGTGGATGAGTAGGAAGCCATGTGTCGTGAGGATCAACAGGGTCAAAAATGCTATTTGGCTTGGAGAACCTCGAAGAAGAACTGTCACTTGGCTTCGTATGGCTGATCAATTCAAAGCAGGATAAAAGTTTTAGTTATGATGACAGAAGCCATAAACTGCCTACAATTTATGGAACTCCTGTCAGGTAATATTGTAATAAACAGCAGTGTGGCAAATATGTGATTGGTAGAAATGGTAAAAGAGATAAAACGGTTTTATTTTGTATCCAGAGACAATCAACTCTACCTCAGACCGAGATTTACAGTTCTGCTCTTTGGGAAGCGTCCAAACCAGACATCCATATTAAACTTGAGGACAAAAGGACAATAACCGTACAAATCCAATTTACATTTAAGCAAAAAAAAAAACAGTAAACCAGGAAGAGACGTTATCATTTAAACTTTATTTCATACTCTGTACTTAATTAAACTTGATACACTGAGTCCAGTGTTCTCTAGGAGACATTTGTAAACTTTTATGACCCTAAATTTCGCCTCACTGTCTAAGGCCTTCAGTGAACTCACATTATGCCACTTACCCATTAAAATTAATTTAGTTTAGCGTGACCGCAGCCCCACAGAGAGCCCTGTGGGTGTGTGAGCAGTGAGTGTGTTGGGGTGATCAGGGGTCAGGAAAAATTTCCTGGCTGTGACTGCAGACGAGCCCTCGCTGCTGTTCTGCGCATTAAACAGCCCTCCGAATGCTCTTTAGGGTTAGTCACTGGCGTCGTTTCAGCAGCAGGAGAGCTATTAGGACCCTCTGAGGAGGAGGGTTTATATACACACAAATGCTTACCAATATCCTTTCCAGTATTATTAAATATTTAAACACAAATATAATAAAATAATAATTCAGTAATAATAATGAAATAATTTATATACAATAAATGGAAAACTAAAAATAAACACACACACGAATATTATATATTATATTATATTATATTATAGAACTGAAACCACTTCTAAGAAAATGTATTTAAAAAAATGTAATTAATCATTGAACAAATAATTAATAAAAATAAAACATTTTATGCATTAAAAAAAACCTAAAACCATTATTTGATTAAATACTGTAACAAACTGCATTTTAAAATTTGTTTTTGTATTTACTTAATGTCATTTTTAATGTGAATGGCAATCATTCAACATTTTATGTGAATGACAATTGAGTGTGCATTAGAATACAAAGTGACTCTTTGAATTGATGGAGGGAGCTTGGCTCATGAATATTAATTATATGAGGTGACATTCACCCTGTAATCCTGACTGATTTGCTCAAAGCCAGACATTGGTAAGAAGGCGTTAGCTATGGCAGGATTACCGCTTACTGTTTGTTCAGCCCCTCATCAATGCAACTGCTAGGTTTGGAAGTCGTTATTTTACATAATCAGTTACAAATGGAGGGACAAACTGGGAAATATCTGACATATAAATGACATCCAAGCTAACAAGGCAACATTTTTTACCAGCTCCAACAAAAATATATATCTTTGAGTAAAATTTTAGTAATAATAAATAATAAGTATAGTTGTACATATTTTTTTATTAAACATGCAGAAAAGCTATCATTGTCAAGCTATCAAGTAACGCAAGTTACGTAATAATATTACTTTTTTCAAGTAACTAGTAAAGTAGTAAAGTAACGCATTACTTTTAAATTTCTACGAAAATATCTGAGTTACTTTTTCAAATAAGTAACGCCAGTTACTTTTTTCCCCATTTATTGATTGACAAGTCTCCTGTCTGGAAATTGGGAGTAAACATGATGTTACATGTTTAACATCATAAGTATTCCTCAAAATAAATAAAAACAGTGAAATGCAAACTCAGAATATGACGCAACCCTGCAATAATTAAATATGTTAAATAAAAGAAATATCCTTTATGTATATAATCCCATTTTATTAACCAGTGTCTTTGCTGCCGACCTTCGATGATGCAATTCAACCATACTAATAAGCAAAAATTACTTTAGATAAACTAACATTTGTGCTTCATCTCCTGCATAAATATACTTTTCTTTTAGCCTGAGGTGAATTCATTTCACTTTTGGGGTAAAAGGGCTTTTACATTAAAATTGTTTTATATTAAAAACAAAGAAGCAAGCCCT
>JAHKKF010525263.1:0-23161 GCA_019740295.1 Labeo calbasu | reverse complement strand
AAGTTTAAAATAGTTTTAAAAGGTTAAAGTTTGAATGTTTTGAAACATAGATAGTCTCAGATAGTTACTAGCATGTTTTTAACATGATTAGCAAGTTGCTAACATGTTTCTAGCATGATTAGCAAGTTTTTAGCATGCTGCTAGCATGATTAGCAAGTTGCTAGCATGTTTTTAGCCTGACTAGCAAGATGTTAGCATGTTAGGTTAGTCTAGATAGATAAATAGATTAAAAAATATTAGATAGAATGGAAGTTTGAATTGATTAGAAATAGTACATAGAAGGGAAATCTTGATTTAGTCTCAAGGGATTCTGGGAGTTTAAGTTTGAATTTTGACAGTTGGAGTTTGAATTTGAATATTCTGTCAGTGTAAGTCTATGGGATTTTTATGAATTTTAATCTTTAATTTTATGAAAACTGTAAGTCGGATCAGTTAGAAAAGTTATACCAACCCGAGTCAGATCAGTCTGAAGATCTGGGCTGAGTTTGGTGGTTCTAACTTGAAAGCTCTAGAAGGAGAAGCGTTCAGAAATTTGGCTAAGAAGAAGAAGAATAAAAAGCTTAAGTAGCAGATCAGTAATAATATGGAGAAACTGAACGAGTAGTTTGCTCTTTGCATTCAGCCACCATGTGTGTTTGTGGTGTCTTCAGCCAATTAGCATTAGCTTTGTCATGACATCATGCAGCTCTTGAGTGATCAGTTCCATGGCATTTACAGCTCAGGTGATTGGCTCATGAGCGCGAACTGATGCTGCCTTCACGCCAGGTCGTAATTACCGTAATTCCGAGATGACAACGCGTGACATTTTACTCATAGCTTTCCATGTTGTCAGACTCGGGGGTAGCGCCTAAGTAGCGCCAAAGCGAACTTGACGGCGGTCACGTGGTACATCTGTAACTGGTTGAAGTCGTAATTCTAAAAATCATTCCGAGTTTGTAATTACGAGTTCAGGAACACGTGAGGGCTTTGGCGTTGTTAGTGTTGCCACAGAAACAGATAGAGTAGAATGTCACGTGTTTTCATCTCGGAATTACGGCATGGCGTTAATGCAGCATGAGATACGTTAATGCTAACGATTAACGCAAAGAAAAGAAACACACAGAATCCTCAGATGTGTTGCTAGTAGAAACAGCCTCTCATAAACAGAGAGTTGAGTTACACAGAAAGATTACAGCAGCCGTGAATACTTTATTGAGCATTCTTAAAGGTTTATGTTTCTAGGTCAACAGCGAGGAAAGTATTCATGAAGTCACTTTTCATGCTAGCCAAAGTAATAAAGACATTTTATGTTCTGCTGGAGCACATAAATCTCTCTGAAGTGTGGGCAGATAATGTGGATCCTCACAACATTTGACATGTTTAGGGAAGTTTTTGACATTGAGTTTGGTTTTCTCGTGATGGAGTAGCTGAATATGAACACGTGCAGAAAATCAACAAATATTATTCAAACATGTTCGGCTTCAGTTTGAGCTCTTTAAAGGGATAGTTCATCCCAAAAAATGAACATTCTCCCATCATTTATTCTGTATGACTTACTTTCTTCTGTGCAGCACAAAAAGTGAAATTTCAAGCATCTTTTGACTGCTTTGTGTGAGGAAGAGATCAAATGTATCTAGACCATTGAGTGGATCAGTCTGATTCATGAAATCACTCAGATATGAATCACTTTAACTGATTCTTTTACAAGATCAAACTCAAAAGAATGATTTATTAAATAATCATTAATGATTTTGGTTTCTCAGTTCCTCCCTCTTTAAAGAAGTTGTTTACTTTCAGAACAAAAAGTGTATCCTTCATCTTCATCCAAGATGTTCATGTCTTTCTTTCTTCAGTCGAAAAGAAATTATGTTTCTTGAGGAAAACATTTCAGGATTTTTCTCCATATAGTGGATTTCAGTGGTGACCATGAGTTTGAACGTCCAAAATGTAGTTTAAATGCAAAATCAAACACCCTTTACAAAAACGCCGATGTAGGATGATTTTGAAGTTAGAGAAGAGAACATAATTTGTTTACGAATGAAGAAAGAAAGACATGAACATCTTGGATGACAAAAGGGGTGAGGAAATTATCTGTAAATTTTTTATCTGAAAGTGAACTAATCCTTTAATGGTGCTCTTCTGAAATTTCACACACAATTTTTTTTTTTTTTCAAATTTATTGATATACTGTTATAGCATTTATTGTTTTGATTAGCTTTTATTTTAATTTTCATATTTTCAGTTTTTATTTTAATTTAAGTTTTATTTTTTTCTCATTTTTGTTATTTTTTTGTAAACACTTCTATTCAGCTTTTATTTATATTTTATTTGAATTTTAGTTTTAGCACACATTTTCTCTTAGTACCAGTACAACATTTCTAATTTTCGTTAAAGTTTTTAAGTTTTTCATCTAATATTTATATTTTATTTCAGCTTTATTTTAAACATAGTTTATTTAATTACGCATTATTTCAATTAACGGACACAATTTTTCATAACTGTGGTTTTAGTTACCAGTAACAACACTGCTTGATTTCAGCTTTATTTCAGTAAACAAAAACTATTTTTAATAGTTTTAGTTTTAGGTTAAGTTTACATGACAGAAATGCAATAAAAACGAAAATGTTTCACATACAGATGACAACATTGTCAAAACTATGGAGTCCCTATGGAAGCCCGTTTCCGCCGCTGAATAAAAAATTAAAATGGTTATTGCGACTTTTTATTTCACAATTCTGACTTTTTTTTTTCCTCAGAATTGCTAGATATAGACTTGCGATTCTGAAAAATAAAATCAGAATTGTGAGATATAAACTCACAATTGCAAGTTATAATCTCAGAATTGCTTGATATACAGATTTGTTACAAGTCAGAATTGTTAGTTTATATCTTGACTTTTATATATATATAAATTTTATAGATATAAACTTGCGATTCTGAGAAAAAAAGTCAGAATTATGAGCTATAAGCTCGGAATTCTTCATGACTTTATAACAATTTATAACTTTATAACTTTTTATAACTCACAATTGCGAGTTTATATCATGCAATTCTGATTTTATATCTCAGAATTGCAAGTTTATTTCTCAGAATGACTTTATAACTTACAACTGCAAGTTTATATCTGACAATTCTGAGAAAAAAAGTCAGTACTGAGAGATATAAACTCGCAATTGCGAGGGGAAAAAAGTCAGAACTGTGAGATAAATATTCACAATAACCTTTTTTATTTTTATTCAGAGGCTGGTTTCCATAAATACCTGTTCACATGGCTCAGCGAAAACAATAAAAACACTGTATTATGCATGCCAGGCTAGAAGTTAGCAATGTCACTTGTAAAACATGCCTGAATCCGAATAACGTGTTTTAAAAGGAAATGACTTGTACTGCAGAACCCATAAAGGGAATAAATATGAGTTGGGAGGAAAAATATATTTCAGTGATTTTTCTCATAGTTATATTGTTGGGTAATTATACTGTATATAAATTCAGAGCATCAGAGAGCCGCTATTAATATGTGGGGCATCACTTTTGATTCACAACTTCACACTCGCTTTTTACTTTCACTTTCGAGATTCGCAGTCACACATGTATACTGCAGAGCGGCAGTACTTACCACACATTTTACAAGATTAGATGTTTGTCACTTGTGCTCAGAATATGCAAATCATTTGCCATCGTCCTATCAGTCATCTCTCCTTACTCTGTTTATGTGGTAAGGGAAATTTTACGTACTTGTAATGTAACAGGTTACCACTAGCTCTTTAGGGGCTCTGTAGAATGTGTTATTATTTGTTTCGCTTGCCTTTACGAATACAGATCCACTATTTGTGCACATCCCTAGACAAAACGTAAAAACTTCTCCAGTTTTAGTTAAAAATGGTGTCGCCCCCTCAGTTAACGACGCTGCTTTAAAAATTCTGCTTTTGTGTTCCATGGCAGCAAGAATAAATCATTGGGGTGAACTATCCCTTTTAAAACCTTCTCAGCCCACATATTTTCTTTATATCCATCAGTGCAATCAGTCTCTCTCATTTTAATCCCAGCTGTTGTTTCCACTTTGAAATGCACAAAAGAACAAAGAGGCAGAAAAATAGTTTGGCATCTCCTAAAATATGCCTCCCTCCCTTCTCTGCCATCGCGCCGTAGAAGGTTCTCTAATCTCATAGACAGATTAACAGTGACATGTTTATTTTCTCTGTAAAACAGCATTTGGGTTTACAACCACCTGGGCGCTTTGGGCTCATTGTGATTGATTTAGCAGTAATAAGGAGTCTGTTTCGTCTGTTTTATTACATGAGAAATTGTTTTCTTTCTTTTGGGACTGAATGGAGACGCTGATTGATTTTGCCGTGCGAGCGTGATTGCAGCTAATTGGTCTCATTGGTTCTGCTGTGCGATGGTGATTGTGGGTAATGGGTCTGATTGGCTCTGTTGTAGAAGTGGGATTGTGATCAGTGAATCTGATTGATTGTGATTGGCTAGAGCTTTCACATGGGTCAGGGTTTGCCTCTGCTGGTTGAGTTTTTAACTGCAGCATAATGGACTAACTAGACCAAGCTAACCAGCCTGTAATTTTACTAGTTCTTAATTGTCTGTATTGCATGAATCTGATTGGTTGTGTTGTACGGTTACTGGATTGTTGATAATTGGTTTGCAATACGGTTGCAATTTTTCTTTCAAATCATTTAGCAGTTTCCAGCCTTCCTCCATTAAACAAATGACTTCTCATTTTCCAGCTATTGTATAGTAGGGTTGAATTGGTCTGACCTTTGTGCAAAAGCCTGTTTTCTCATTTACTAAAGTGTACTCGTCGTTCTTTCACACTGAGCTTTAGCTATGGTTAAATTAACATTACCCAATAAAAGAACTTTTATTGGTATTCATTTTATATCAAACCAAACAGTACTGTTAAACTGCAAGAGGTTTTTGTTTTTTGTTCCATGTTTTAAGTGCATTTTAAGATTGGGTAAAAAATCTGACCCTATATCATTCCATCTTTTAATAGGAATAGTTTACCTTAAGACTCGTGCTCGTGCACTTTTCCAAGCATGCATTTTCCAGTGAGCAGACTGAAATAAATCATAATTCAACAAAATCTTCAAAACTTGTATTTGCATCAGTGTTGAGATGCAAAAAATGGTGTGGCCAAGTGGCTTGCCATATTTGATGTAGTGGATGCCAAATTTCATTGATCCTTGCTTGTGTCGCTACTAAACTGAATTTGAAAAATGACATTTTTTGCTAAGAATGATGGAATAATGACTTGAATTTCAGTCTGTTCCTCACACAAACATATGGAACCCTGTTAATGCACGCTAAATAAAAAAAATTGCAAGATATAAATTCTCAATTGCTAGAAAAAGGTTTTTCAGACCTTATAACTTGCATTTGCAAGAAATAAAGTCAGACTTACAAGATATAAACATGCAATTCTGACCTTTTTCTCACAATTGCAACCACTCACTTTTTATTTTTTTTTGCAATTCTGACTTGTCTTCTCAACAGTGAGATATAAACTTGCAATTGCCAGTTATAAAGTCCAGTTTTGAAAAAAAAAAAAAAAAAAAAAGACTATTTTCTTGTAATTGCGAGTTTATATCTTTCAATTCTGACTCTATATCTCGAAAAAAGTCAGACTTGTGAGAATTCCTTTTTTATTTTTTATTCATTTGCAGAAACGGGCTTCCATTCAAAGCTCTCATATGGATTAAAAAGACTTGAAATATTGTCATACCGGCTTTGATGGTTTATTCAGAAGCTTTAGGGCATAATGTTCAGTCGTTGCATGTAAAAAAAAAACATCTACATTCCTCTTTTTGTGTTGTGTGAAAGTTAGAAAGCCATTTGGAACGACTTGAGGTTGAGTAAATGATGACAGAAATGTCATTGTATGACTGGGCATTTGGACAAATCGGTTTCTGACTTTAAATGTTGTTAAATGCATTATTTTCCTTCCTTTCATTGGCCTCAGTGCGAGATCTGATGAATGGTGTGTTTTATAGTATTAGGGCTCTTAAGGAAAAGGACCTATTTGTCTTCTTTTCTCCGCAGCGGGGAGACACTTCAGTAATGAACAAGCACTCTGGGTGCTGTACTAAACTCCTAAAAGCTTTGTACTGTAAACAGCATGTGAGTAATTTAATGACTAATGCCACCATAAAAAACGTCCACCGCTTTCCTGCACCATCAGCAGAGAGATTCCCGCATTTGTAATGAAGATGTGAAGGACGTCTGTGGATTCTAGAGTGAAAACTAAGGTTTCAACTTGATTAGATGTTGGTTCGAGTGTTGGCCGACAAGTGTTCAAATGAAACGGTTGTCGTTTCTTACCAGCAGCGATGAGGAGGCTCTGTGGAAACTGGCTCGGGATTGTTGGAGCTCTAACCCTGTAATAAGCTCTAGCCTCCTGCTTTGATGGGCATCTGTTTCCTTACAGGAGCAAGACAGAACTGTACTGTGAAGACAGATTTGACTGTTCAAACTGTGTGGAATCACTTTTTTACAGCCGAAGCCAAACAGTTTTGTAGTTATTTTGATTTTGCAAAACGCACCCTCATGTTCAACACATACTTGCCAAAGAGCTCTTAGAATTTACTGCATAATTTGATTTATGTCTGGCGGTTTGACTTGGGCCTGTATGAAACCACTTAATAACCACCCAGAACACCCTAGCAACTGCTCAGAACACCTTAGCAACTGCATAACAATGCCCTGGCAACCACTCAGAACACCTTAACAACTGCATAACAATACTCTGGCAAATGCCTAAAAAAGCTTAACAGTTGTATAGCAACACCCTGGCAACCAGTCAAAACATTTTAGCAACTGCACAGCAACACTCTGGGAACCATCCAGAACACCTTAACAATTGCGTAGCAACACATTGGCAACCACTCAAAACACTTTTAGCAGTGCCCTGGCACCCACTCAAAGCATCTTATCAACTCAATAGCAATGCCTGGCCAACCACCCAATACACCTTAACATTTGCCTAATAACTACCTTGGCAGCCACTCAAACACCTTAGCAGCTCCCTGGCCACCACTCACCACGTTAACAGTTGCATAGCAACACCATAGCGACTATTCAAAACATCTAAGCAACTCAGAACACCTTAGCAACTGCATAGAAACACCCTGGCATCTACTAAAAACACATTAGCAACTTAGCAACACTTTGGAAATCACTCAGAGCATCTAAGCAAGTACATAGCAACACCCTGACAACCATCCAAAACACACTATCAACTGCATAGCAACTCTCTGACAGCCACTCAAAACACCATAGCAGCTTCCTGGCAACCACTCTAAACACTTTAGCAACACCTTGGTAACCACTCATAACACCATAGCAGTGCCCTGGCAACCACTCAAAACACCATAGCAGCTCCCTGGCACTCAGAACACTTTAACAGTTGCATAGCAACACCTTGGCAACTATTCAAAACACATAAGCAACTCAAAACACCTTAGCAAATGTATACCAGTGCCCTGGCAACTACTCAAAACACCTTAGCAACTCCCTGCCAACCACTCAAAACACCTTAGCAACTATGTACCAGTATCCTGGCCAACCACATAGCAACACCTTGGCAACACCTTCTAAAACACTCTATCAACTGGGTAGCAACTCCTTAACTGCATCCTGGCAACTGCTTAAAACACCTTAGCAACTGTATAGCCACTCTTTGTCAACCACTCAAAACATCTAAGCAGCTGCATAGCAACACCCTGGCAACCACCCACAGCACTCTATCATCATGCTATTGAGTTTTACATGAGCATTAACTTTGAGTTTTAACCCCACAATTGTTTTAAAACAAAATTTTTGCAGTTTCTGAAGAAAAAGAACATTAGAAGATTGCCTTTTGTTACGGTAGCCATGACAACCCCGTTGACCTTTATCAGGACAGAAAGTGTGTTTGTTGTCAGGCTAAAACTATACACTGCAGCTCGACTGCAGGAAATGCCAGAGCGCTGCTGAAGGATCCTAATGTTGAGTTTGGCTTCGCTCCCAGAGGTCACAGCAATATGAGATGCTGAAGGCCTCGCAATCACGTCTGAACCAGGATCAGCTCTGCCCGTTTGTCGTCTCTCTCCTCCTCTGACCAGGTTTTGGGTGGAATTGTGAAAATGAATTTACTCTGCCATGCTGGATCAGCAGCTTTTCGCTTGACTGTTTCTATTTACTCGCCCGAGGCAGAAACATGTGTCGGTTTTTCTCCAAATAGTGACTCGAAGCCTCTTGATTTCCTTTCTCTCTGCAGATGTGGACGAGTGCGCCGAGGCCCTGGACAGCTGCAGTATGGATGCCATCTGTCAGAACACCCTCAAGTCATACAAATGCATCTGCAAATCAGGATACAAGGGCGACGGGAAACACTGTGAAGGTGAGAAACGCTTACTAAGAGATGAAGATGCAAAAACGTGCAAGACAAATGAGCAGTGTTGGGTGTAATGCATTACCAAATAATATTAGTTACTGTAACTGAATTACTTTTCTCTTGAAAAAAGGGATGCACTGGGGCCCCGATTATAGCATTTAAACATTGAAAAAGTCAGATTTTTATCACGTCGCCTTTAATTTAAAAGGGATGTTTATTTTTTGTACATCTTATCATTTCATGCAGCATTAATATGCAAAAACCAGCAAAAGACATTGTAAGTTAGCAATAGACATCAAATACATTTTCCAAGCTACACTGTTTAAAATTGCATAGATTTCAAATTTGAGATCAAACTGCATTAGAGAATATATATTAAATATGCCTAACAATTTAAGTTAATTTAGTGCAAATGTGATTTAATGGGTGATTTGACCAATAGGTGGCGCTGTTATCAAATCGATGTGGTATGTTCAGTGTGAGGTGACAATGACACAAAGTTTGGTGTCAATATGTCAATATTTTGCAAAGATAAAGCTTTAGAGTCATTTTTGTCAGCACAGTCTAAAGATGATAAGACTCAATTTTGAAGAAAATTGGATGAACGGTCTAGGACAAGTTATAAAAAGTATGTTTTCAACATAAATCAAAATGGCGGACAGAGGTTTGGCAGACTATGGCAAAATTGGTTAATGAATGGTTTATCACTCTTGAACAACAGGTGGCGCTGCTACCAAATTGATGTGGCCTGGTCAGTGTGAGGTGCCAATGGCACATACAAAGTTTGGTGTAAATATGTCAAAGCTTTGCAGAGATACAGCCTCAGATGCGGTTTGGCATCTTTCCAGAAAATTTGTTGATGCATTAAATGAAAACCATTTCGTATATAGACACAAAATCCACAACTTTTTGCCAGCATGGTCTGAAGATGATCCGAGTCAAATTTGGTGAAAATCAGACTAACGGTCTAGCAGGAGTTTGAAAAAGTAGGTTTTCAACATTAATCAAAATAATTGGTATCAATGTTGTCAGCATGATCCAAGGAATATATTGAGACCAGTTTCGTTATTATAGGCCAATGTATTCAAAGGTTGTTAGCATTTTTTTTTATTTCTTTATAACTATTGGCCTGAAGATGGCGCTGCCTCCAAACTTTTTGAGTACTGTCAGGGCATGGTGCTGAAGACACATACCGAGTTTCATAATGATACGCCAATGCATTCGTAAAAAAAAAAAAAATAAATTGTGTAGCATATTTTGTCAAAATTCAATATTGCCGACGCCCAATATGGCTGACATGGGAAAATTGGGTATGGTTCGACTAAGCATGAAGCACTGAATCTAGAGACCAGTGATTTTTGGCCAACCCATTCAGAAGTTATAGGCAAAAATAGCCATTTTTCATATCTCCTGACCACTAGGTGGCACTGCATGGAAACACTGCAGCTAGCCTCAGGTCATGCTTGTTATTAAACAAACCAAGTTTGGTCACAATATGCCAAACTGCTGTGAAGATACAGCCTCACATCCATTTTTTCGCGCTCTTCGTCAAATTCATTCGCACGTTATTCGAGAACGGTTTGACTAATCAACTTGAGTTCTGTAACTTTTTGCCAGCATAGTCTCAAGATAATCTGAGCCAATTTTGGTGAAAATCAAACAAACCGTCTAGGACGAGTTAAAAAAAAGTCATTTTTTCAAACTATTACAAATAGTGAAAAAAAACTAACGAAAAACTTACGAGCTTTAAAATTTTGATGTTCATTCAAATCAGCATGAGCCAAGGATTCATAGGAAAAAAAATTAGCATAAAATGATTGAAACTTTGGAAACTATGGTGGCGCTAAAGAGTTTGAGTTAGAGACTTCAAACTTGCTGTGGTTAATGTTGAGAATGTCCTCTATCCGTGTGCCGAATTACACAACTTTCCCGCAAGCGGTTCTATGGGCTGCTATAGCAGAAAAAGAAGAATAAGAATGCCAACGGATACAATAGATGCTATCACACCTTCGGTGCTTGGCCTCTAAAAAGTCTACTTCAAACAGACTGTTAAACTCAACTGTAGGTTTTGTCTGCCACAATAATTCATTATTTTAAATACTCATGTATGCAATTAATGCAGTGAATTAAATGGCAAATCAATTAACAGTACTAATTCTGGATTAAATTGACAAACTATTTCTCTTTTGTTTTCCAAGCAGAGATATCTAGCCAAACTTGAGGTTTATACCATGAGAAAACAATTGCCAGTGGGGAAAGAAAAATAAACGTGATTGAAATCTTAATATTTTATGCTTCTCAAATACATTTATCTTGTTTAGCATGGTCGGATATTTTTTCTTGGAAACAAGACAGAATTACTGATTAAGAAACAGTTGTTTTTGCAGTGTAGTCTATAATAAGATCACTCTGGTCGATACTATATATGTGTGTCTGTGTGTGTGTATGCGTGTGTGTGTGTTCAGACACTTCAAGGTCTTCTTCATGTCTTATTTCTGCAGTCTGCAGTTCCTTGGCTGCATTTTCAGACTTACCTGAGGGAAGGGAAATAGGTGTTCAAATGCAAGATTAAAAAGATGACAGACTCAATTCTTTTGCCTTTGGTCGTGAAATAAAGCATGAAATATCTTACACGTTACTGATAACTTGGACTTGGCCTGGTAATTACTTCCCAATCCCAATCACATTAATGCAGAGCCAGAATTTCATGTTTCTATTTCTGTTTCTGGAATTGATTTCAAGGGGCATTTTTATGTCCATAAAGACAACTTTTTACAATTACTTCAATATATGCATCTTTGATGTCAAATATTTAATTTTAATGAGTTACTCCAATCAGTCAAAATGCTCATCTAAACTGTTAAAAAATTTTACACAGCAAGAAACTGAAGCATGGTAAACTGTTTATGAATTTGTGTAATTCTTTTGACGAATTAGACAATCAAGACTTCACTTCATTGGTTGTTATAGTCACTGTAAACCTGATTAAGCTGGCAAAACTCAAACAATATGAGGTAATCAGTTCCATCAAAATTTTTTAAGTTAAGAAATTAATTCATTCAAATAAGAGTTAAAATTAAGAGTCAAATTAATTTTGAGGAGTTAGTAAGATAACTTATACATTTAACTTAAAATGAGCATATGTGACCCTGGACCACAAAACCAGTCATAAAGGGTCAATTTTTTGAAATTAAGAAAAATAGACTATTTTGACCCATGTAATGTATTGTTGGCTATTGCTACAAACATAGCCATGCTACGTATGACTGGTTTTGTGGTCCAGGGTCACATATAATCTCAATTCAGTAATGTAAAATTCCAAATTACAAGACACAAATTGTAGTAAGTAATGTAATCCATTACATTTCACATTTTAGATAATATAATCAGACTACTTTTAGATTCCTTTTGACCTTACTCATTTATCACATTGATTTAAATAGGATAATATTGTATGGTATTGATATAAACATACAAAGAGTAAGAAAACATGTTCTGTTTGTTTTTAACAACATGAAGTGCATTAAACATTATAGTACTTCAACGTTTCCCAAATGAATGTTTATGAAGGAACTGCGGAGGGTTTATGAGTTTAATGAAAAACTAATAATTAATTAATATATAAAACATGTTACATTAAAATAAATTATTTAAAAAAAAAAAAAAAAAAAAACTTTAGAATGTTTTTAAAAACATTTTAGAAAATGAAAAAAGATGAAAAGGGGGAATTAGGGAGAAATAATGAATTATGAATAATTTATTGCTATTGTGTAAATAATATGTAACAATGTAATCCATAAAAAAGTAACTGTAGTCTGATTAAGAGTATTTTAAAATGTAATTTAACCTAATAACAAGTACTTAATTTTTGAAATCTGATTACATCATCCAGATTACATGTAATCAGTTACTACCCAGATCTGCTAACCATAACTATCTGATTCAATAAATGCAAACTTGCTAATTAGTAACACAATGCTTTTGCTCAGCAATTGCTGAATGAGTAAGGCCATATATGCTCCACTAGTAAATCTTCCACTTAACACCCAAAAATGAAAATTTAATGTTTATCTGCTTACCTCCAGGGCATCCAAGATCTAGGTGATTTTGTTTCTTCAGAAAATCACAAACGAAGATTTTTAACACAAACTGTTGCAGTCTGTCAGTCATATAATGAGAGTCAATGGCTACCAAATCTTTGAGAGTAAAAAAAAAAACATACATAAACAAAACCAAATTAAACCCTGCGACTCGTGACGATACATTGATGTCCTAAGACACAAAACGATCGATTTGTGCGAGAAACTGAACAGTATTTATATCATTTTTTACCTCTGATTTACCGCTATGTCCTACTGTCCTGAGCGCTTGCACAGCGTCTGGCGCGTGACATGTGTACGCGCTCTGGCGTAGTGTACGCAAGCGCCGGACGCGATCTGCGCTTATACATCACTCATTGTTTTCACTTTGCACAGAGATTGCTTCCGGCGTTTGCGTATACTACGCCAGAGCGCGTTAGGGCTGTTCGATTCCGAACATTTTGGAATCGAGTCCGATTCCGATTCCTGGTTTTGGAATCGATGAGATTCGATTCCTCACAGTTCTTTTCAAATCTTTTCGATTCTTTTCGATTCTTGTTTTTTTACAGAGTGGAGGAACCTAATTTCTGTAGGATATAAATGTCTTAGAAAGTAGCCTAATCATCATATGAAGCATTATTTTTTTTTTTTTAAAAATGATACATTTCTGTATTTAAATTGTAATTTTGCCTGCATTGCACATGAAATTAGTCATAGCACACAGTGCAGCAGTGGTCATGCGTTTATTGCATGAATGGAACAAGGCACAATTCAGCTGAATGATGTGTACTTCAGTGGTATGCTTTGTGCAAAATTAACAAACTGTGCACTGAAACAAAATAACCAGAACAACATTCATATAAGAGCTCGTGGTTTATCGAATAAGACTTCTAATCACTATTAGCGAGCAAGAGTCGATTCCCCTTGATGGGAGTTTGGAATCGACTCTCGATTCCTAACGCCTCGGAATCGATTCTTTTTGGAATCGACTCCCAGCCCTAGAGCGCGTACACATGTCACGCGCCAGATGCAGTAGGACAGTGGGACATTGCGGTGAGTCAGAGGTAAAAAAAATAAGTACTGTTCAGTTTATCGTTTACCGTTACCGATCGTTTTGTGTCTTAGGACATCAGTGTATCGTCACGAGTCACAGAGTTTAATTTGGTTTTATTTGTGTGTGTGTTTTTTTTTTACTCTCAAAGATTTGGTAGCCATTGACTGTCATTATATGACTGACAGACTGCAACGGTTTGAGTTAAAAATCTTCTTTGTGCTCTACTGAAGAAACAAAGTCACCTACAAGTGTGTCAGTTTTGTTCTAAATAAAAAACTCATAAAAGTTATTTTGATGCAGTGATCCTGCAATGATTAAATATGTTAAATAATACAAATATCCTTTATGCATTTAATCCCATTTTATTAAACAATGTCTGTGCTGCCGACCTTCGATGATCCAATTCAACCGTACTAATAAGCAAAAATGACTCAAGATAATCTAACATTTGTTTATTGCTGAAGAGTTGACATTTTTTTCTTCTGCAGTACAGACATGAATTACTTTTCTCAAAGCCTGAGGCTTTTGGTGTGAAAAGGCTTTTACATTTGCCAAAAATATAACTTTTTATATTAAAAACAAGCAAGCAAACCCTGCCCAGATTTAAAAAGTAACGCAAAAGTAACGCATTACTTTCCATAAAAAGTAACTAAGTAACGTAATTAGTTACTTTTTTAGGGAGTAACTTAATATTGTAATGCATTACTTTTAAAAGTAACTTTCCCCAACACTGATAATAAAAAAAAAGAAAAAAAAAGATGCAACATGAGCAGATCTAAATATAAAGCCGCTATCAACACTTTCATTTCATTTTTTACTTTGTCAGTGGTTCTCAGCACACTGATGCTGTACTGCAGAAAGATATGGTCATGTCTTGTTTTCTCGTGGCCGTTTGCCTTCAGGGGAAGTTTTTGCAGCTCAGTTGTATTTGGAGAGGTGTATGCTGCTTTTGGACCCACTTAGCCAATGTGATCCTTTCTGGATACAAACATCCTAAGCCCAGGCAAAACACTGGAAAGTGAATGAGTTCTGGAATGTTTGCGCTGCGTTAAAACGGCACTCCTGACTGAACCGGGATCAGTCGCGTAAAGCCCTTGATATGGTGTGGAAACACAAATGTGTGCTGGGGAGATATGAGCATCGCTGTTCAAATATACTTCTCCACGTGCTGAATTTCTGCGCACACTAAAAGACAAGCACCAGAACCGGATCCTAATCCCCTGAAAGCTATTGCAAAACTCTTGATAGCTATTTGCTACAAATAACGTGGGCTTGGGGTAAATAACAGGCCTGAGCCTTGAGAAAGCAGCGCTCGCCTGTTTGGCTGGTCACACTTCATAACTAGCTTAACCAGCGAGGGTTTTATGTCTTTATTTCTTTTATACTTATATTTAGGCACAATTTATAGACCTTCAAAACTATTTTCATGCGTTTAAGCGTAAAGCTTTAGATCAAAAGGTTTTTGAGATCATGAGAAATTAAATGCAGGCAAAATGTGCAAACTTTTGACTGGTTGTGTATACTGTATATAAATATAATACAAACTTGTAGCTCATTGCTTTAATTGCTTTTAGCTTACTTGCAGTTTGTTAAATTGGGATGTGATGTGATAAATTAATTTTACACACATATTCATTGTCCTTTTCACGCAATCAGAAATGCATGAAAATATTATATCCCATGTATGTACTATTTTATAATATTAATATTTTAATGGCATATTTAATCTTGCTTTTAGCTTTTTTGCAGTGACAACAGAATTTTTCACACATATTCAATATACAAATATTCCATTTTGTCTCAGAAATTTGTCTTATGATGCATATTTATTATGCAGAAAATATTTTATTATATTTATACACACACACACACACACACACACAGTATTTTATAATTTATGAAATATTTTAATACAATTTTTTAGTCATAATTACTTGCTTTGTTTATTTGCAGTTTGCTTTAAATAAATGTTCATTTATCACTCAATGCACAAATATTTTTTTTCTCTTAATAAAATATACAAATAATAATATAAATTAAAAATGTAAACACATAAAAATTATTATAATATTATAGAATATTTTAATAAAACACTTGGACATCAGCATTACTTCCTTTTATCTTATTTAGATTTCATTTTAATTGTCCTGCAGTGTAACAGATGAATATTACACACATATTCAATGTATAAATATTGTATTTTGTCTCTCAATAATGAAAAACAGCAGAAAATATATATATATATATAAATATATATATAAATTTTTGTTATGTTTTTGTTTTTTTTTTTCTGCTGTTTTTCATTATATACTGTTTTATAATTTATAAAATATTTTAATAACTTTTTTAAGGTCACAAATCAACTTTATTTGCAGTTTGCTTGAATTAAATAAATTTATTGAAATAAATTAAATATCACACTGCAGGACAATGTACAAATATTCCATTTCTTCTTTTAATAAAATCTAAAAATAATAATATATAGGAAAAATATAAACAAATAAATTATATTATATTTTTATAAAATACTTGAAATTCACCAATACTTGTTTTTAGCTTATTTGGATTTCATTATAGTTGTCCTGCGATGTGACAAGAATATTACACACATCAATGTACAAATATTATAATAATAAACAACTGCAAAAAATAATAATAATAATAATAAGATGTATAATGTTTTACTTTTTTTTCTTATTTGCAGGTTGATTAAATCAGTCAAGCTGTGTGTTTATATTTATATACATAATACAAGATAATAAACTGTTATTTTAAATGAAGTATATCATTGATGAATACTGCTGTCTAAATTATGTCAACCGTAAACCAACCTTAACCATAACCATAAATTATTGGTCTTTTTTAGCATAGTCAATCCATGCAGACAATTTTAGATGTTTTCAGGTTCATTTTGCATCGTTCGGTCTATATGTACATCATCTGAGTCTTAATAGGCAATTTATTATGTCTCTTGGATGCAGAATGAACGTTTGTTCCACATCCGCAATCATCTCAGCCTGAAACGAATGACCCGTAAACAATACGACCATAATGAATAGTGCAAAGTGCTTTTTTTTCTCTCCACTTCTCAAAATTGCCTGTGCCGTAGATCGTTAGGCCTCATATGGAGACGCATTAGCCGAGGTAAAACAGCTTGTAATTCGGTGGAGTGAAGCTGGTGCAGAACCGAAATAAAAAGCAAAAGTGCAAAGACTTTGTACTGTGTTGGAGGTGGGATAAAAAGCATTCAGGAATAAAGACAAATAAAGCGCTGTACCCCAGACAGCGAGTGCCTCTCTCCATACTCACTGAGGCCCGACGACTACAAAGCGGAGCAGAGGAGTCTGGGTAATTAGTGCTCAATTGGGCGTCAAATGAGAGGGGATGGCCTGCGTCCCCCTCCACAGACATCCACTTCTCTCTCCGGCTCGGAGATGTTTATTCAGCTGCTCTCGCCGTCCAAACATAAGGCCTAATTCACTATAATCACCGCAGTTACCGGCACACAGAAGCTCATATTGAGCTAAATAAATTAATTAGGAACAAATTAAAGATGTTTCAGCCAGTGCATTTTAAAGAGTCAGAGTTTCTTCAGCACAAATGTCGTAATTTATTTTTTTAAGGCCTTCGGAAAAAAGCTTATTTTGCTGCTGTACTTTTAAGACTTATGTAAATGACCTGCACTGTGATTGGCTAACTTTCATGTTCATGTAGGATGTAGGAGGTTTTTGAATACTGATTAGGTGTTGATATGTAAAAGCGGGCGGTCATATGTTAATGAGCTCTTGGTTGTGTTTAGAACTGAGACCATTTCTTGCTTTGTTTATATTTGGGCTGGTAAACGATTAATCACGATTAATCGCATACAAAATAAAAATTTGAGTTTGTCTAATATATGTGTGTGTACTGTGTGTAATTATTATGTACATAATACAAGCACATTTATGTGTATATTTAAGAAATATGTATTTATTATATATTTTATATATTTTATATAATTTATATTGTATAGAAATAAAACAAAATTGTACATAAATAACATATTAGTCTTAAATATATAGATGAATGTGCTTGTTTTTATATATACATAATAATTACACACAGTACACACACATATATTAGGCAAACTCAGACTTTTATTTTGTATGTGATTAATCACGATTAATTGTTTGCCAGCCCTACTTTTTATATACATATATTTTTTTGGTTTGTTTGTTTTTGTTTTCTTTTTTATTAGATTAGATTAGATTAGATTAGATTAGATTAGATTAGATTAAATTTCACTTATGTAAAAGATAGGCTAAAATATATTTTATTAAATATTATATACTATATAATAAAGTGTGAGTATATGAGTATAATTAATTTTTTATGATTGAAAGACAAAATGTGATATTGTACATTTGAATAATTTATGATATTATATGAAATGTAATAAATGAATTAAAACATAAATGAAAAAAATCATAATAAAAATGTCAAAATATATTTCATAATAATGTCAATATTGTATATTATGACATATTATGTATATTAATTTGTTTTTTTCTTTTTTATTGGATTAGATTAGATTAGATTAGATTTCACTTATGTAAAAAATAAAATTATATATATAATATAATAATGTGTTGTTTTTTAGCATAGACAGATGTTAAATCTGAATAACGTTGAATAATTTATGATATTGTATGAAATGTAATAAATTAAATTTCATCTCATTTAATACATTAATAAATGAAAATGTATGAATAAATGTCATAATAAATTTCATAATAATGCCAGAATAAAAATAGTTTTTTATGATTGCTTATTTTCTATGATTGATAGACAAAATGTGATATTTGTACGTTAAATATATATTCAACGTATGTTTATATATGTATATATGTATATATGTATATGTGTGTGTGTGTGTTAAATTAATAAATGAAATAATATTATAATTGTGTTTCATATTTAAATGTACATATGATCAAAAGTCTGTAATATTATGAAATGTGTTTGTAATTTAAAGTAAATATTTTCCATTTAAATTTACTGTAAAATGTAATTTATTCTGGTGGTCAAAGCTGAATTTTCAGCATCATTATTCCAGTCTTTAGTGTCACATGATCCTTCAGAAATCATTCTAATATGCAGATTTGCTCTTCAAGAAGCATTTCTGATTATTATCAGTGTTGAAAACAGTCCTGCTTCTTATTTTGGTAGAAATTGTAAGATTTTTGGTTCTTTGCTAAATAGAAAGTTCAAAAGAACAGTATTTATTCACAATAGAAATCACTTGTAACATTATAAATGTCTTTACTGACACTTTTGATCAACTTAATGCATCCTCACTGAGCCCTCAAACTTTTTTGGCTTAAAAAAAAAACTTTTATTATCGATTATCCATGATATAAACCTTTTAATGTTTAATGTGATCGTTCTTGCAGATATCGATGAGTGTGCTAGTGAATACAATGGAGGATGCGTTCACGAGTGCATCAACATTCCCGGAAACTACAGATGCACATGCTACGACGGCTTTCGCTTGGCCAACGACGGACACAACTGCCTGGGTAAGACATCATTTCTGTACATATGGGACAAAACAGTTAAAAAATCAAGTCCTTGCAGGACTCCATCCCACTCAAGACAAACAATCATTATTGCTGAAACCCAGCTTATGTGGTTGATATTCAGGCGTGTCTAATCAAACTCCGCACCGACCGCGACTGAGGCCCAAAGGGCCGTCACTCTATCCTCCGTGTCAAAATAAAGCGGTTTACGTGGTTAACCGATAGAAGAGGGCGATAAATCTGTCAGATTTGGGCCCTGACTGCTGAGCACACGGTTCTGTGGTATTAATTGTATTTTCAGACCGCGTGAGCTCACGTTTTTGACATTCGGTGGCTCGTATGCCCAGCCGTTCCAGGTCAGTTAAATCAATCTGAAGGGAATGTGTGTGTACGGCTGCGTTTGTGTGGGAGATTTACATCAGGTTACAGTCTTATACTGACCTCGGCTCTTTAACTCAAAACAGATGTCCGGCGCGTCGAACAATCAGCCCAATGAAGATGTGAAATTGCTGCTTTGCTGTGATCGGTGGGTTTGCGCAGAGCGTTTGTGTGGGTTATGTGGGTTTTAGCAGGAGCACTGCTATTTTAGCCTTTCGTGAGCATTTAAAGGACCCATCTGCCATTTTTACAAACACATTTTTGCATTTTGAGGTTTTCTCTGGCAGAGTTTGAAGCAATCTGATTGTTATCCAAATGAGAGTTGGGCGAAATGCTGAGTTTGAAAACCGACTCCAATTTGATTTGAAAATTTGAATCAAATTTAAATTGAATCGATCATGTCACACAGGATACTGTGTTTAAATAGTTTAAAAAAATTCAAAACAATTGAGGAAATTTTATTAGACCAACACATTTTGTGACAAACGATAAATCATTTTGTTTTTTGGTCATTTTTATTCTCAAAACGCAAAAAATCTAATTGAATGATGTAATTGTTTAATGTTTGTCACAAAATTTGAAAATGGTCTAAGAATTTTTATCTGTTGTTTTGAATTTCTTTTTTATTTTTTGGAAAAAGTTTTTTGGGAAAGAAACTTTATCAATAAACACTATCACCACATTTTCAGATTTTATGTTTTTGATCATTTTATAAAGATAAATTTGAATATTAAATTCATATTTGTGACAAATATTAAATGCATTCAAGTAAAAGTTGGGATATTTTAGAGCATTAAGGCTCAATAAAATGTATTATTGTTTACAAATGTTTTATACATTTAGTTAAAATCTGAATAAATTAATATTATATAAAATCATGATCAAATTTAAAAGTAATCATTGTGAAATATTTTATTAACACATTATGTAATATTATTAAATAGTGAGAATTGTAGACAATGTTTATCAAAAAATTTTTTGGATCAAATATTAAATATATTAAAGTAACAGTTTGGTAGAGAATTAAGTCTACAAAATTACAATTCAGTACATTTTAGGTAATTAAATGAAATATAAATAAACTCCCTTATGATGTGTATGATAGTGAGTGTATTGTTAATTAAAAATTGAAAATAAAATTCTATTATAAATATTANACAAAATTACAATTCAGTACATTTTAGGTAATTAAATGAAATATAAATAAACTCCCTTATGATGTGTATGATAGTGAGTGTATTGTTAATTAAAAATTTAAAATAAAATTCTATTATAAATATTAGGTTTTTTTATATAAATATTTCTATTAATTATAATATTATGTATAATTAATTCTAATATTAATAATAATATTAATATATGATATTAATTATAATATATATATATATATATATATATATATATATATATATATATATATGTAAATATTAGCATGCTTTTTTGCAAATTATTTTTCTAAATGAATAATATATATATATAATTTATTATTTGTTTTTATTATTTTGTTAAATATATATATTCTTAATTAATATTCAATATTAATTTTGTATTAATGTAGTATTATTAATATTTATTAATTTGTTTTGTTTATTTATTGTGTAAACAATGGTACACAAATTCAGAATTCAACATCAATTGAAAGTGGCATAATATTTGCATATTTACTTGCTATATAATACAAATATGATATAAAAATTATATAAAAATGTTATGATGTTTTATTTATACTTCAAAAAACATTGCAATATAAAATGTTAATAATAAATAATATATTAAATAATTAATTAAATTTAATAATTGAATAATAAATTAATTAATAAATATATTTTATTAAAAAAAAAAAAAAAAAATATATATATATATATATATATATATATATTTCCATATTATTTATACATTTTTATAACAATCTCCCTTTCTCTCTCTCTCTTTCTCTTTCTCTATATATATCTCACTCAATGTTGCATATATGATGCATATATGAGTGGGTTTTTTGCTAATTTGAACTGAAAATATATATTAACCATAAATATTTCTATTAATATAATAATGATGTAATATAATAATACTAATAATATTTATAGAAATATTAAATAGATTTTTATAAAGTTCAATTTGATACAATTTTATTTTGGAGAATGCATTTTATTTTATTTTATTTTATTTTATTTTATTTTATTTTATTTTATTTTATTTTATTTTATTTTATTTTATTTTATATTTTAGATCATGTACTGTTGACAATCCTTTATATATATATAGAGTATATAATAGCATGCTTTTTCCAGTAATTAATATTAAAAATATATTTATATATTGCACAGTCAGATTGCTCTGAACCGCTCTTGCTTCATCTCGTCACACACACGAACGCTTTGTTCCAATCCATTTAGCGTGAGTCTCATGTTTTGCCGTGGATGATTTGCGCAGCTGTATGGATGAGCTGTAGCGCTGTACGCGGCTCCGATCGTCTATATCTGCCCACCAGCAGCCGCTTTTGATATCCGAGCGTGTGTGTTATCTCTCATACACCCTTCACTAACTCTTTTGTAACTCGGCGTTCTGTTCTTCACAAATGAACGCTTCACACAGATGAACTGTGGCTAAAATAAACAACCCACTTCTGGAGGATCTCTAATCTATCGACTCACAGTCTCTCTCCTCCCGAGGTTTCTTTTGGATACTGAGTAACTTTTGCTCCAAGGTTAATGTGTTCTTGGTTTGAAGACTAAAAATAACAGGTCGCTTTGTTTCCATGGTGTTTTTAGTGGGAAGGAAAGTCAAAAAGTTTGTGATCTGTGCAGAAAAGACTGTTTTTGTGTGGATTTTGAGGGTTTGGATCTTATTTTTGCTTGCCTTCAGAGTTGGAGATGCCATTTGAACTTGTGCGCTGCTCACATTTCTGTTTATTATTTAATAAAGCGATTGTTTGGTACTGTATGCACTTGAGTATTTGTCTTGTTTTCTTTCGGTAACGGAGCGATGTTATCGGGAATGCTGATGAAAGAAGACAATGTTGATTTTCGTCTGTTTATTTCATGCAATCAATGCGCAGGTTGTGTCTGTACGGAGCGTTAAACATTGATTTAGAGATTGTTTCGCTCACAGATGCGTCTTTGTGAAACTGAGAAACGGCTGCTGATTGCGGCGCTTGTATTGATGTTCCTCGTCCTCCTGTTTTTCTTCTTCTCCACAATTTTCATTAATTAATTCAACTCGAACAGCCCTCCATTCAAGCCTTTTGTAGATCTTTTTTCAGCGTTAGCTACATTTTCTGGAACTTTTTAAAAAGCAATTTTATGATTAAAGTTTGAAAATCTCCCACTCAGTTTTTTTTTTTATGTTCAGCATCCAAAATTTTACCATTATGGATGACAACAGCATAATATTGGCAAACTGAATTGCAATTGTTCTTCTTTTCATATATTGTAGCCTATTCTATTATGTTTTAGCTGACAGCCAAAAATTATGTATTTATTTATTTATTTATTTATACAAATACTGAAAAAAAAAATAAATACAGATAATAATAAAATAATCTGAAGAAAATGCCATTTTATTGTCACTTTACAAATGTAACACTTCAATATAAAATATAATAATTAATGATTAAAAATTGATTTTTAACAATGAAATATATATTATATTTAGATATATATTGTGTTTTTTTTATTGATTGATTTTTATATATATATATATATATATATATTTTTTTTTTTTTTTTTTT